>ML362512.1:0-42754 GCA_005239505.1 Nicotiana paniculata
CCCCCCACGGGCCGGCCCGTTTAGCCCGCTAGCCCGTATAGCCCGCGGGCCCGGGTCGGGCCCCGGCCCACCTGCCACCCTTACTTCCCTCCCATGCCCCATAACCCTACGTGTTTGCGAGAGGCTGGTCGCGTTCGCGAAGGGTAAACCCCAGTGCTCCGCATTTGCGATGAAGAAATCCCCAGTTGCCATTCGCGATCGCTAGAGTAACCTCGTGATCGCAAAGAAGGATCCACCAGATATCAGAAATCTCAGAAGCCAGTAATTGCCTAAGTCAAAAAATAAGTTAGTAGCCTATCCGAAAATCACCCGAGCCCATCGGGCTCCAAACTAAACATGCACATATGTATAATAACATCATACAAACTCACTCACGCGATCAAAACACTAAAATAACACCTAGATCTAAGAATCTGACGTCAAAACGGATGAAATTTTACAAAGAAAATTAAGAACTTTCAATTTAACAACCGGATGTCTGAATCGTGTCAAATCCACTCCATTTTGTACCAATTATTGCAGACAAGTCATAAGTAGTGAAATAAACCTATACCAAGTTTCGGAATCCAAATACGAACGCGGTAGAAACAAAGTCAACCTATGGTTAAACTTTGGAATTCTTTAAGCCTTTACTAGTTTTCAATAAATCACGTTAAATCAAGTTAGGGACTTCCGAATTCGATTTCGGGTATATGTCCAATTACCAAATCACAATACGAACCCACTGGGACCGTCAAAATACTGATTCGATCCATTTACACAAAATATTGACCGTAGTCAACTCAATTCATTTTAAAGGTTAGAATTCACATTTTCTTCAATTTTTCACATAAAAATATTCCAGAAAAAAAGACACGAATTGTGCACGTAAATCGAGGAAGAATAAATGGAGTTATTCAACGTCTAGGAACACATAAATTAATGTTAAGACTAAAAATGACCTATCGGGCCATCACACATACCCTTCATCGATGGAACTTATAAGGTTGAGTGGGACGTTATTGATAAGTCGGGATTTTGACCACTTATTAGCTCTTTTTAGCTTTCGTTTTAGTCCAAAAGCGTTTAATTGTATTCTCGAAAATTAATGAAATATGCTTAATTGCAGGAGTAATTAGAAAATGAGCCACTAAGATGAAATCCAACTCAAGAATGAGTGATCTGAACTCTGGGACAAAATCAGACACAAAAACTCAAAGTGCGGACCACAGATTTCCATCTGCGACCGTAGATATTGAAGGAAAGTTTATCAGAGTCCAAGTGCAATGTGCGGTCGCAGAAGCTAAGCAAGATCAGAAGTTTAGAGAGTTCCCATTCCAAGATCAAAGGAAGTGCGGCCATAGAAGTCAGCTATACCGTCACACTCAAAAAATGTGTGGTCCGAAGAAGAGCCTTGTGCGGCCACACACAAAAATGTGCGGACCATAGAATGTGAGAGATGCGGCCGCAATCCAGAATCGTGTGGCCGCAGAATCAAATACTGTCGAGACTCGAGCAAAGTGCAGACTGTACATGGAATTGTGCGACCGCAAAACCTCTGAAAGGGCATTTTTGTCCGAAAATTCTAGCTTTGCCTAAATAGAATAGTTTCACAAAATTAGATCAAGTTTTAAATATTCAAAGTGTTGTAGTCGTTTTCCTTTGTTTCTTTAGGCAACTTTAGCTTATTTTGGTGATTTAACATTGGGTTTTTATATTTTAATCTTTCAATATGAGTTTTATCATCTTTTCTTCGACACCCACTATGAGTAGCTAAATTTTTACTAGGGTTGCGACTAACCCTAGTGTGTAAACCTAATGGGTATTTGATTTATTGCTTATTTATGGTTTGGTGTTTATTATTTATCCTTGTTTTTTGTTTTAATTATGAAATTAATGGTTGCAAATATTAGTTCGTGCCTATTTGACTTGGTCTCTACTTGAGAAAGAGAGACTTAGTCTAGGAAAACTTGTCCAACAAGAAATTGGGGTAAATCAAGAGATTGATAGTCCTAATTAAAGGGTTGAATCTAGAGATAGTAAAACCCGAATTGAGCTTTTTATCAACTGTATTGTTCAATATCCATTTGGATTTGAGAAAGCCAAATTAACCAAAATCACTCTCTGACCGAGAGGTATTGAGTGGGTATTTGAGTGTTGATAGCTATAATCTACCCCGACCAAGAAAATAAGTTTTAAGGCTTACAACCCATTAAGCGAACACCTAGGTGAAGGTCATAGCCCTAGGACTTACCATTTGAAAAACAAACAAAAACAATTTGCTAGTTATTATTCTTACTCGTCATTCTTAGTTTAAAATAGATTTAAAAACAAATCAACTTTTGTGGAAGTGCAATTCGAGATCATTCAAGCTCATTCGTGCAAATATATACTCCTAAGCCCCACTCATAGTTCCCTGTGAAAAATCGACCCCGACTCCTTGTTGGGTACTATTATTGCTCCGACCGTTTCACAACCTCAAATAGAGGTGTGCCTTGGACGAGATCAGTTGTCCATTGCTTTGTTCTGCTTCCTTGGTTACATGCCATGGCATACTCGTATACAAAGAGAGAAAGGATAACTCTACAACACGTTAAGTTAACAAGTCACGAATGTTGTAGATCTGGATGAAAACTAAATGTTTGACTAAAAGTATCCCTACATACGGTGCCAAATTATATGATCCAAAATTTATATTCAAGTTTTTATACAATTAGATTTGCAGAGAAAAGGTTAGTCTAAGTCAATATTAATATCCAAATGACATATCTATTGTGCTTATGATGTGTACCAAACATATGTTGTTAGATAATAATATCTTATAGTGATGGAGCAATAACGATTTAAGAATGTGAAAGATAGCAATAAATGATAAAAGTTGGCATTTAAATAATAAATGGAATAAGGTTCACCCAAAAAGGATGAGACTTTTCACTGATCCTTCTAACAAAATGATGGATAATGATGAGCAGTTAAATATTCCGATTCTTCTGGATCGGGAGAGAAAGATAGAAGAAGAGGTGTAAAGTAACTTTGTATATATTCAGTAAAGAGAGAATCTTCAGAGAATGTCAATGTTGTTCTTTATAAAAATGTTCAAACCCCTTTTCTAGAACTACATCTCTTCCTATTTATAAGGGTTTATGGACCTCAAAACCCAAGATAGTATAACAGAGAGGGGAAAATTCACTAGGTTATTCTCTATGGAATCTAAATATTTTAAATTATTCGTTACTGCACATCAAGGACGGATGCTCGTCCTCGTCCTCGTCCTCATCTTCTATTAAGCCACCTCGACCTCGACGACGATCTTCCTTCTTTATATGACCTCAATCATTTGATATGTCGCAATGCCAATATAATGCAGCCTTTGAAGGCTTTTTATATCCGTTGACCAGGTCAAATACATGACATGATATTTTTCGCTCATACAAGAATTTTCGAAAAAAAATGTTTTCCTCTATTTTATTACTACTACTTATTTTTTTTGTTGGATTGTGCCCATGAATATTGATGGAGAGGTAGGTAAAAAAAGTGAGGACCCGGTCTTTTGTTTTCCTCAAAATTTGCTTTCTGAAACTCTATTCCTCGTTGCTCATTTCTACTGCTACAAATTTGTGGCGAAATGTTAGGTGCTTAATTAGCACATAATCACATACGCTGCAAATTGTAGGGGAAAAAAAGTAACTCAATAATTTAATGAGGTTTCACTAAGCCTATGCCCTCGAGGTAGAAGCAAAGATAGTTGTTCTATATGAAAACAAATAGTACATGAGATCCCTAATTACTAAGATTGTGCATAATTTGGTAAATATGAATTTAGTAATTACCATACCAAAATCGATAATTTTGGTATTTGGTATTTGATTTATGTTTTTAAAAGTTTTGATATTAGGAATGATATACGGTGCTTCTTTACTTCTCCGGGGTAGGTGTAAGATCTGCGTACACAATACCCTCCCCAGATCTTAGATGGGGGATTTTATTGGGTTATTGTTATTGTTGGTTTAGGTATGATATACGGTAGTTGAAAAAGAAATGAGATATTGATATCGTACCGAAATATATATTAAGTTACACAAGAAACATTTTGCTTATGGTATATCAATATATAGGTTCTCTGTTGGACATGTAGAAGATGTTATGTGAGACCATAAATGAGGTATGTGAGTGTAATATGCTTGATCAGAAAATGCTTAAGAGAATGTATAGTTTGAGCAAGCCATTTGCTGATATTGGTCTTGTTCAGCTTAGTTTAAGATCTTGACTAATTAATTTGGCTCGATCCTCGCCCATTATGACATCTCCATGCAGAGTTTCTTGGCCTTGGGACTGTTTTTTTTTTTTTTTTGGCATTCATATTGAGTCTAGCAATGAAAATGGAGGAGCAAGGTAGACCGTAGATTTTAAGTCTTATTCTTCAGGTTGTCGAGCAGTTGTCGGGTAGTTTAACGCAAGGTTTCTACGATTTCAGGGTGTTTTCTTATGTGTGTATTTTTATTGCATTAGATTAGATCTTGTTGTATTCTCTAAGTTGAACAATAACACTAAGCAAGTAACAAGACATGTTTATTGATCAAATTTATTCCTTTATGTACCTTTTTTCTCTATATAGTTGATACATGTTGGTTTTGGACAGAGAATTTATCAATAGTCAAGAGAGCTGAAAATATTTTGTTTTTGTATTTGTAAGTACCTTAGTTAACAATATTACAGTCTAGGTCTCGATGCACTATTTAGTATTAGAGTCAAACAAACTAAAGTTATCGAACCGAATCGAAACCGAAAGAAAAAATTTAAACTATGTCGATTTTATTAGGTATGGTAATGGTGTAATATTTTAATAAATTGAATATTGAAAATATCAAACCGAGATATCTAAATATTGCGCTGTAAAGACCCGGCCGGTCGTTGCGAGAATTTATCCCCGTTTCCCCCGTTTCTGCTTCATTTTATGTGGTTCAGCTTCATTTATATGTGTTGGGTCGGTTGGTTCGGGTTCAGAGTGGTCATGATGAGAATTTGGGCAATTAGTCTCTCAAGGTAACCTAATAGTTGAGAAAGTCAACTGAGAATTGACTTATTGGTAAACTACATCGGAATATGAATTTTAGCTCGGATAGCTTCGTTAGGTGATTTGGGACTTAGGAGTGTGTTCAGAATATTTTTGTGATGTCCGGTGTAGAATTAGGCTTGAATTGGCGAAAGTTAGTTTTTGGCAATTTTCGGTCGGCAATGAAAAATAGGCTATCATGCTCGGAATGGAATTCCTTTAAATGGAACAGGTCCGTAATGTCATTTTGAGTATGTGTGCAAAATTTCAGGTCAATCGGAGGTGTTTTGGTTGATTTCGGCGTAGTTCGCGAAATTTAGAAGTTTCAAAGCTCATAGGCTTGAATTTGATATAATTTTGGTGTTTTCGTGTTGTTCTTGGTATTTTGAAGGCTCTACTAAGTTGGAATAATGCTATGGGGTGTGTTGGTATGTTTGGTTGGGGCCCCGAGGGGCTCGGGATTGATTTCGGATGGTTAGCGGGGTTTTGAACTTGGAAAATTTGCAGAAATAGTTGTTGGTGTGATTTCTGGTGTTGTCGCACATGCGGATGGGTAGCCGCAGGTGCAATGTCCCAGGAGCGATGGCAATGCGCAGGTGCGAAAAAGGCTAGGCAGGGGAATTTCCGCAGGTGCGAAGTTTTGGTCGCACCTGCGAAGCCGCAGGTGCGGAGGATTGGCCGCGGGTGCGGAATTGGTCCGTTAAGTGGGGTTCCACAGGTGCGCACCTGGGATCGCAGGTGCGACCAAGTGTCCGCAGGTGCGGAAATGCTAGTAGAAATAGTGTATAAGAGGCATCCGTGAAATTCATTTCATTTCACCATTTTTGCATGTGAGAGGAGCTCCTTTGAAGGCAGATTGGAGAGAGGATTCGTGATACTTCAGGAAAGGTAAGTTCTCGGGTTATTAACACCATTTATATGCTATTTAGATTCGGATTTGGCTTGTATTTGAAGAATTAAAGTAAGAAAAGTTTGGAAAATGGGAGGAAGGAGTTGGGAATTTCTTTTGGTAATTTTAGTGGGCAATTGTGGTCCGATTTAGATGTTTTTGGTATGTACGGTCTCATGGGAGGATAAGGGTTCTTGTGATGTAAATTTTCGAATTCCGAAACGTGCGCCTGGGGCTCGGGTTTGGCCGAATTTCGAGATTCTTGTATAATTTGATAGTTTTAGATTGGGTTGTGTTCCTTGAGTATATATTGATGATGTTGAACTGGTGTTGGCTAGATTCGGAGCAATCGGGAGCCAATTTGAGGGGCAAGAGCATCGCGAATTAATGTTGTGGCCCGGTAGAGGTAAGTAATGGTTATAAATCTTGTCCTGAGGGTATGAAACCCCAGACTATGTATTTCTCATTGATTTTAGAATGGCGCACATGTCGAATGACGAGTATGTGGCGCGTACTAATTTTTGGATTGGACTAGGTCCTCTCCGCGGTAACTAATGAGTTGTATATTTTTCTCAAAACCTTATGTTAAATTATGTTCTAAAGATTGTTGAAATATTTGGGCTATAAGCCGTGTTTGGGGCCTCGTGTCGATCTGTTTAGACCCCTTGGGGACTTTTCAGTGATGTTTTTCCTCACTATGTATTGATGATTTCACTCAGCTGCATTGTGCATACTGTTTTCGAAACTCAGCCTGATTTACACCACTTTGAGATTTAAAATGATGATTTGGGTCGAGTACCCTGTTATATTTATTCGCCCGAGGGTCCTTTTGAGTGGTTCTGCTGAGTGAGGCCGAGGGCCTGATTGTGAGGTGCTGAGTGATGGTGAAGTGCTGAGTGATATTAGCGCTTGGGCTGAAGGAGCCCCTCCGGAGTCTGTACACACCTCCAGTGAGCGCACAGAGTGCCGAGTGCGGAGTGCCGAGTGAGGAGTGATTGGGAGGCATAAGTGACTGTGAGGTGCTGAGTGATGGTGAAGTGCTGAGTGATATTAGCGCTTGGGCTGAAGGAGCCCCTCCGGAGTCTGTACACACCTCCAGTGAGCGCACAGAGTGCCGAGTGCGGAGTGCCGAGTGAGGAGTGATTGGGAGGCATAAGTGACTGTGAGGTGCTGAGTGACCGTGAGGTGCTGAGGGACTGATTACGAGTGATGGTGAGGTATGCCTGAGGGGCTGATTATGAGTAACTGTGAGGCATGCCCGAGGGGCTGATTATGATACATATTTTTCCCGAGGGGCTACTTATGATTTTACTACTTCCACTCTGAGCTTATGAAATATGATTTTCCCGAGGGGCCTCTATATGATTCATTTCATTTTCATACTAAATCTTTCAGTTTGAAGTTGTTAAAAATATACATTCTTCAAAGGATTTTTCTGAAGTTGGTATTAAGGCATGATGATTTCATATATCTATGTTATACTATGGAAAGAAAGGTTGTGCATCTTGTGAATTGATGACACTGATTTTATGTGTTTCTTGCTGCTCAGACCTGATTTATTTTCTTTCTTTTTTTTATAATTGAATTTTCTATTTATCACCTTTAAAATCTTTACATAACCACAGTTGATTTTATACTCAACCAACTATCCAAACTGATTATCCTCTCTTTCCTATACATATTCTCTATTCCTCTCCATATCCCTATTGCTTACAGTCAGAAAACATGTTGTTGTATCATTTGTCTATTTCTATCTGTTGCTCTAATATTACATACATATGCTAGTTGCTTAGCTAACTCCTCAGCTGCTTTGCTTTGTTTTTGGAAGATTCTGCAATTTCTTTCATTCCAGATTGCATGAATGACTTCAGCATATATCATCTTGAACACTTCTGCCATATTCAATCGTCCGTTTGCATTCTCCTTAGCCCACTTCCAATGCTGGTTCCATTCTGTTGGCCATACTGTTCTCATCTGCATCCATTTTATCAATCTATCCCATATTCGTTTAGTGTAATCACATTCCACAAAGATATGGCTCCTGCTCTCTTCATGGACTTTGCATAGGACACAGTCCTTATCTACCTGTATCCCCCATTTGTTCAGCCTATCACTGGTCATCATCCTATCTTGGAAATATAGCCACATTGTGAATTTTTCTTTTGCCCTTGCTTCATTCCTGAACATAAACATCTTCCATTCAACTCTTGGTTGTTGGCCCAGCATAATCATGTATAATTGTCGTATGAGACTGCAGTTTCCTTTTATTGGCCTTTGTATTGCTTCAACCATATCCCTTGCCTCCATCATTTTCCTGACTAACCATGAAGCTTGTTGTGGTATCTTCATAGTAGACAGTTGTTGGTCCTTTATATAGTATTCATGGATCCACTTGATCCACATTTTATCTCCCTTCTGTGATAGGTCCCAATAATTCTTAGCTGCTGCTGCTTTGTTCCATATCTTTAAGTTGATCAAGTTTAGGCCTCCTGCACTCTTAGGAAGACATAGTTTCTCCCATTCCACCAGAGATCTACTTGTGATAAAATTAACTCCCGACCATACATAACTCCTACAGTATGCTTCAATGGCTTTAAGCACCTTGCTAGGAATTAAGAACAGTTGCGACCAGTAATCTTGAATACCAAACAGAAAAGATTGTACTAGTTGGATTCTTCCAGCATAAGAGAGCTTTTTTGCTGTCCATGATGTTATCCTTGCTACCATTTTCTCTATCAGTGGTTGCCATTGTGCTATAGACATCTTCTTAGTAGTTAAGGGAACTTCTAGATATTTTACTGGCAGAGTACCTTTGGAATATCCAAACTTCTTTATTATCTCTTCCTCATTTTGATTTGTAATACCTCCAAAGAAGATAGAGCTTTTCCCGTGATTAGCTTTCAATCCTGAGGACCCGTAAAATTGGCTGAGATACTGCTGCATCTTATTGATTGACTTCATATCACCTATTGCAAAGAGTAACAAGTTATCTGCAAAGCTCAGATGAGTTATGCCCAGTTTAGCGCACCTTGGGTGATATTTAAACTTCTTGTCTTTCCTCAATTCATTCAGACTCTACTCAAGTATTCCATAGCAAGTGCAAATAAGAAGGGAGACATGGGATCTCCTTGTCTTAATCCTTTTGCTGCTTGAAAAGGCTCAGCTGGTTCACCATTGATTATAATTGAGTATGTAACAGTCTTCATACATGTCAATATCCACTCCAGAAACTTGTTAGGGAATCCCAGTTCTACCATCACTTGTTCTAAGAATGGCCATTCTACAGAGTCATAGGCTTTAGTTAAATCTATCTTAATCATACATCTAGGGGATGTATTCCTTCTTGTATAAGCCTTAACCAACTCATGAGCAAGAATTATATTGTCTGCTATTTTCCTCCCTGGTATAAACCCTGCTTGTGCTTCATTCACTATACTAGCAATCACTTTCTGCAACCTGCTTGCTAGTATCTTGGAAATGATTTTATAAATGACAGTGCAACATGCAATAGGTCTGAAATCTCTAGCTGTGTTTGGACTGTTCACCTTTGGACCTAATGTAATTGTTGTGCAGTTTATAGCCTTATATAATTCTCCAGTGTTAAAGAACTTTTGGACTGCCTGTACCATCTCCTCCTTCAAAACTGTCCATGCCTTCTTGAAGAAACATGAGTTGTAACCATCTACCCCTAGCACTTTATCTTCTTGTATAGCACATAATCCTTTATATACCTCATCTTCTATCACCTCAGCTACTAGACTCAATTGTTGTTCATGGTTGAGTCTTGGTCCATTCCTCATCACTTCTTTATTGATTGCTGGTAAAGACTTGGCAGAAGCTCCCATCAGGATTTTGTAGAATCTTATGAATTCTTCCTTAATTTCTACCTAGCTCTTGATTTTTATACCATTTTCTGTACTCAGTTCCACTATTTGTTTCTTGTTGCTCCTTTCTTTCACAATAGCAGAAAAATACTTGTTGTTGTTGTCTCCCAATTTGATCCATTTCACCCTTGATTTTTGTTGTAGGATGCTCTCTTCTATGAGTGACCACTTCTCTAGCTGCTGTAGCGTTTGCTTCTCCTGCTCTTGTAATCTATCACTGTATTGGTTCTGCATCTCCTCTTGAACCATGTTAAGGTTGTTTCTTGCCTCTTCAGTTCTCCTCGTTATTCCCTTGTATTCATCTTCATTAAGCTTTTTGAATAAGGACTTCATTACTTTCAGTTTTTTCCATATATTCTCCATGCCATCTTCTGCCAATGTCCTGCTCCATACTGTTTTTACGATGCTTCCAAAATCCTTGTGATCTGCCCATACGTTATAGAATTTGAATGATACTTTGATATTTGATCTACCAGCCTTGATGTTTAGAAGCATAGGTGAATGATCTGATATCATAGGTATATCATATTCAGTGCAAACATGCCCCCAATTTGTCATCCACATGTCATTCCCAAATACTCTATCAATTCTACTTAGTATTCTGTCATCTCCCTGCTGTTTGTTGGACCAAGTATAATACTCCCCCTTCCATGCTAACTCATTTAAGAATAGATTCTGAATGCATTCTGAGAAGTCCACCATTTCATTCATAGCCACTGGATTACCATACTTTCTGTCATGGACATGTAGCATAGCATTGAAATCCCCTCCAATTAACCATGGTTTGGTCATTTGCTGAGCTATGTCTTCCAGATTTCTCCATATAGTTTTCCTCTTCTCTATTGTATTAAACCCATACACCAGTGTTAAGCAAGCTTCAAAGCCATCTACTCTTCCTCTAACTATGCCATGAATCAACTGAGCCTCTATCATTTTAATATCAACACAGTATATTTTAGGATCCCATGTCAACCAAATTCTCCCATTTACTGCGTATTGATAGTTGTTCTGCATTTCCCAGCCTGGTACAATGTTGTTGATTACTCCGTTATCCCTTCTCTCTTTCACTATAGTCTCCACAAACCCTGCTAGTTTTATTTGCTTATTCTTTATGTAGCTCTTTATTTCTTTTTGTTTATATCGCTTATTTATTCCCCTCACATTCCATATCATCCAAGTCATTATGCTATTATATGTGGTCCCTTAACTGTGGACAAGCTTATTTGAGTCCCTTTTCCCCTTGCATTATCCTCCATTCTGTTTACTTTGACCACACTGGCAGCCAGTGTTGGAAATTCTCTAGTGCAGCTCAACTCTGGACTTCTCTGTAACATCTGAGTTTCCCTTCCTGGAGTTTGTGCTTCCTGTGGTTGATTATCAGTTTGCTTATCATTTGCTCTTCTTTCTGAATGTTCTCCTTTCTATTTTTTTTGTGTTATCTTCTGTCTCCTTTATTACATCCCTCATTTCCTTCTCTTCATTTATCCTTTTAGGTCTCCACTCTTGTATTACTTTTTCCTTCTGTTCAACATCAGATTGTTGAATGTATGTTTTCCTTCTCCTCCTTTGTTGATCAAATTGATTTTGTTCTGCTGGCATATTCTTACATGAATGTCCTATCTTCAAGCATTTTTCACAGAATTTAGGCTTCCAGTCATAGGTTATTTCCTGTTCAAACTGTCTTCCATCCGGCTCCCATACTGTGATACTAGTAGGCAATGCTCTGGTGACATTGACCTCAATCAACATCCTAGCATAAGAGATTCTCTTTTGCTTTGATGTACATTCATCAGCATACAATGGCTTGCTAATTGCACTAGCAATTCTGCTTACTGATTGTACTCCCCAACAACTCATAGGCAGGTTTGGAAGAATCACCCATAGAGGAATTTCATCCAGAACTTCCTTAGTGAAATCAAAGCTAACAATCCAAGGTTTCAAAATCACTAGTTTGTTATTCATTGTATACGGCCCAGAGTATAGTATATCAGTCATATCATTCATATTGTTAAATCTAACCACATAGTATCCTTCATCATGATAGAATACTTCCGGTTCTGCAACTTGGTTCCAATTTTGTTTCACATATCTGTGCATGTAATTGTAACCTGGAGTTTCCCCAATTACATACACAATTAGAGCACATTTCCACTTCATTACTTCCTTTTCTACATCTTCTTTTTCTAGTTGTACTACTGCTTTTCCATCAAGAATTGTAGGTGGCACATAATTCAATTTCAATCCATTCTCCGAGCTCCTATTACCTGCGAACAGAGAGGTCTACAGAGTTTTCTCACCTTTTTCCTCCATTACTGATGCCAGATCCTGTGTGGCTTTGCTTGAACTTGCCAGATCTGAACTCTTCACCTTCACTTGTTCAATTTGACTCATATTCTCACTCAATTCCTTTCCCTTAGCTTTATTTTGTATCAACTCCTCCGTTACATGTTGATTATGTTGGTCGTCTTCCAATGGAACAGTAGATTCCACTTCTGGTGCTTTCTCTGTCTGCTTATCTCCTTCAGCTGAATTTCCTCCTCCAGTTACAGGTTGTAGCCTTGGTCTCCCTCGAGGTCTTCCTCTTCCCCTAGCCATTTCCACAGTGGTCGCTCGTTAACCTAACGTGTGCCGGTGAGCTCGTGGTTAGAGAGAGAAACTAGAGAGAAGTCAGAGCATTTCTTTCTTATTGCTTCTTTACCTGATTTATTTTCATTACTACTGAGTTGGTGTACTTACATTACTCCGTGCACCTTGTGTGCAGATCCAGGTGTTAGGGCAGGGTGAGCTGTCTATCTGTTCCAGAGATTCTCGGAGGTTTGCGAGGTAGCTGCATGCGTCTGCAGTCCTGCTCCCTCTCCTGCTTATTATTATAGAATTTATTTTCGTTTGAGTTGTATATTTATGTAGATGCTCATACCAGTGACTTCGGGTTCTCGGGGGTTGTATTTAATGTTCAGTATAGATTTAACTGTGTTATAAATATTTAAAGGAAACCTTTATGGGTAATCGGTATAGTAAAGATGTAAATGGAAGCTTATTATGATTTGAGTTTGGGTTTTGGCTGACCTAGTTCCATGATAGGCGTCATCACGACTGGCCTGGTTTTGGGGTCGTGACATGTACCGTACTACCTGACAAATACCCCTATTAATTACAATCTCCTTAAAATCCCAAGTGTTTCCCAAACCTGAATGAGCCTGAAAAATAGACGAAAACATGAGGAAATGCAGAAATATCTAATTTTGGGACTACTATTTAAGTTATATATCCTAAATTTATTTTTCTTGCAAATTTATCCACTTCAACACAACTTTAGACATATGTGACTGAAGTAATAAATTTTTTTTCTGAAGTTACAAAATTTGTTTGCGTTGAGAAGTCACAACATATGATTGACCTATGTACACCCATATTTGCTCGCACTTCAGATTCACACGTCTAAAGTACATGAAAAAATTAATTGCACTTCAGTAATATGCATCTTAAGTGCAGTCATTTGTGCGTCTGAAGTGTAGTCAATTTTTTGCATGGACTTTAGATGTATATATTATGGATTAATATATTAACCCTGTGTAATCAAAACCCAGCTAGAGTTATTTTTGTGATAACCAAAGTAAAGTAAAATGATATTTATGTGACAAAAAAAAGAGTAATTTTTATGTAATGAACATAAACTTGGATCAACACTCATGAATTTTCTCCTATTTATATCTTCAAAATTCGGTGGATAATAGGTTTTATTTTTCAATATTTTCCAGTTAAATATCAAACTTAATACACAACAAAATTCAGACTCTGCGCCTCCGCACGTACCTTTACCTTTGAATAAATGCCTTGGGGGCTCATGGTTGGACTAAATTCCTAGGAGGCAGAAGCTAAACAAAATCTACCTCTAGCTCTTATGCATCGTCTAGGTGGATTTATTTGCAAAGTTTAACAGTAGATGATATTATCGCAGAGTCAACCTTTGTTAAGCAAGTATGAATGGTCTAGCATTTTAACTAGATTGAAGAAATTTTGGTCTTGTGCAAAAAGATGACCAGAGA
Organism: Nicotiana paniculata; assembly: GCA_005239505.1. Lineage (NCBI taxonomy): Eukaryota > Viridiplantae > Streptophyta > Magnoliopsida > Solanales > Solanaceae > Nicotiana > Nicotiana paniculata. The sequence continues at coordinate 13,852 of ML362512.1, forward strand.
ATACTATGATCCTTTAAAAAAAATGCTAGGCTACCCTAGCAGGCAAACACAAGAATAAATAACGTAACCTATATTTTGTTCCTGTCCGGCGTCAATCTGCAAAGGATGTCTTAGTATAAGTTGGACAGAATTTAAGGATAAGGACGATGAAGTAGGGTGGTTGCAATTGAATCAACATCAACTACTATAAAAATGCAATTGATGTCTTAAGGTTTTATCTAATAAAGGTCAATTACTTTAGTTTTAGTTAGAAATTAGAAAGGAACACTTGGCATAACAAAAGGTCGTATTGCGTGCACGAGTCCTATATTATCATTACGTCCAAGACCATGTCTGATTATGAAACTATTGTATAGTCCTTGTATATGACAGGGTAGAATGACAATGTATATCATTAAGTCTTCACCATGTTTGATTATGAAGCTAGTATATATAGTCGTGTATGACAGGTCGAAAATGACAGTTTCTTTAAAACTTGCGCACCTCGGACTAACTATTTTACTAGGTGCCTATCACCTCCAACAAATAATTATGTCCACCGACAATTAGAAAGATGGAAAGAAATCACTTAATTTTCTTTTTTTATCTTTGATCGGACTCAAATCCTGATCAGGGTGTGGTTTTCATCTCACTTTCATTGACTATTAGGCCACAAAAGTTGATTTTACTTGTGTTAGATAAAGTCTCTTATGTCCTCCCAATATGAAATAGGATTACTAGCTATTCACCTTGACACTGATCTTTAAAGCTAAAAGCTATTTCTAATATAGATATGGATAGACCAACCTCTAGGGAAGATGTGGTGGGATCAAGAGAATTATGGTCACGCACATCAGATCTTCAGGAATTGTGTCATGTCTATAAAGGAAAGAGGACAAAACCAAGCAAAAAAAAAAAACAAAAAAAGTTGGGAAACTAGTCAATTATCATTGTCTCAAACTATTTCCCAATGGTTTTATTTGTTGGAATCCACTTAACTATGCTCCTACTCCAAAACAGATACTCAATGCCACTCATGTAAGAAAGATTTGGCATGCACAACCACTTGATGGACAGACAACATATCCCACGGCCCAAATGGAGAAGAAAAGCCATAAGCTTAGATTAGGTACCTTTCTCTCTCTCTTTCGTGACAGTGACGATTACAATAACAACAACTACCCAGTTAAATCTCGCAAGTGGGATATGGGAAGGGTAGTGTGTACACAGACCTTATTTCTACCCAAACTCATTCAACCCGCTCAACCCGCCTAGAAATTAATGGGTTGGGCTACAAACATTTTAGCTCATGGGTCTATTTGGGCTGAACTCAAGTTAACCCATTATTTTTTATAGTCCCCATTAAACAGCCCAAATACAACTCATGAAACTCATCCAAAACAAAGCGATTTCAACCCAACTTATCTAGAAATTTACTAGTTGTCTAAATTTTACTCTTTTATTTTGTCTGTTTTTTTGTTTTTCTGCACCACCCCCACCCCCTATGCCTCTACCACCACCAACCCCCTGCGCAAACCCCCTTAAAAACAATATACTTTTTTTTTCTATTTTCTATTTTCTGTTTATTTGTTTTTCTGCACCACCCACTCACCCTAACCCCCTCTCGCAAAATATTTTTCAACTTAAGGTAAAATATTTTTTTTGCAAGATGAACATGATTCTAAAACATGGGTCAAGTTAGGCGTGTTGGGCTATAACCCATTGTTTAGCGCATCTTAGCACAAGTACACTATGGGCTGGGTTAGGCAATGACTCATTTATTGACCTAACCCATCTTGACCCGCTCAAATTCAACCCAACCCGCCCATTTGCCACCCCTAGCTATAGCATTGTCCCAAAATTATGAAATCTCATGTTCAACTCTGGTCTTACCATTGCCTCTTAGCACAACAAATGTTTAGGCAAACTCTGGTAGGTATCTGAAATTAGTTCCTACATAGTAGTTCAAAAGAGAATTCAACTGGGAATTTCTTGACAATACCTAAAAGCAGGTTTACATTCCCAAAATTATTCACTTCTTCAGTAAAAGATCTAGCCAACAATATAGAAGTATAATTGCAGTCTGTCCTGACAAGTACATCCATATCAAGGAAGAACAATGAGAGGTTTTCGTCAATGCAAACTATCGAAAAATCTTTGTGAAAAGATCAAATATAAAACTCTTGAACTTTTCGCCACCTATATTCATTCGCAAACAATTGGAAAAGAGTTTCCAACATTCATTGCTCAAAACCTTTCAAGCAATCCAATGAATTAACAGTACAACTTTTCATCAATTTAACCAACAGGGCTAAAGAAAAATATAGGAAGAAAGATTATGGACCCCTGGTAGGAGCAAAGCAGAAACAGCCACCAGCTTGGTCTTCGGGTATCATCCCTCCTCCTTTGCTCGTGTCAATTGCTTCCAACAATTTCACTACCTCATCCATTTCAGGTCGTTTGTCGGGATTCGCGTCCCAGCATTTCTTCATGATATGTGATACAGAACTTGGACAACATCGGGGAATATCTGGTCGCAGATTCTGCAAAAAATTGTGAATTACTTACGACTGGGTTGTAAAAAAGAAGATAACAGTTTCTAAATGACCAGCATCAACTCATGAAGCAACAAGTGAACAAAGGTAAGTATGTGCTCTAAGGCATAATAGCATCCAAGGTATTTTGTGTCAGCATGACATGGGTCGAATAATAGCAAAGATAAACAACCTATCAACACCTCAGTAAAGATATAGCGTTAGCCATAATACTCCATGAGGTAGAGTTGCATCGGAAAAGAGCTAGGCTTTATGACATCTATTTTCTCATCAGATTACTAAATATATGTGAATCAGTGAATGCATACTTGAGTACAAGTAAATTCCATATCTCAAAAGAATATATAATAACATGATTGGTTTCAACAAGCGAGTCAATAAGAAACTGGTTGCTACGAGTCAGAAAACTTAACAGAGTATAAACCAAATGTGAGCTTGCACGTAAAATAGGAACTTAGGTTTTATCCACATTGGATGGGTGCATAATAGAAAAGCTACCTCCAAACTTTGTAGTGCGGTGGAAATAATTATACATCTATCGAAAAGGGAAGGTTGACTGCATATATAAGTTTCCACCCTTTTAACATATAATGATGATTATATTTTTAATAGTAACTCATAGGAAGCAACGATGATTTGATTTCACAAGAACAAGCAAAAGCATGGTGTGAATGACGGCATAAACTTCTAAACAGACAAACCTGTCTAACAACTGCAGAAGAAACTTCAGCAAAGCTTAGATCTGGATATGGGAGATCACAGCAATAAATTTCCCATAAGCAAATACCGAAGCTGTATACATCACATTTTCTGTTGTACGGCTTGCCATCAAGTACCTACACAATACATTTAATCATAGTACAGATAAATTAGATTTGATGTGACATAGAAATTCCATTAAAGCAAAAATAAGAGGGTTTTTTTTTAAATATATCGCACGCTGCATGTGCGATAGGAAGAGGGTAGACAGATGATGATATCATGCTGACATGAAATGACAAAGCCAAACCAACAGCTCCAGTAAAAGTGGGAATACCTCTGGGGCCATGTACCCAAGGGTTCCAGTTTCCCCAGTCATGTCCTTGGGATTTTGTGCTTCAACTCGAGCAACTCCAAAATCAGCAATCTTTAGAGTTCTATTAGTATCTAACAACATGTTTTCAGCTTTCACATCACGATGTACAATCTTTTTTGAGTGCAAATAGCTCAGCCTGCACAATTTCAAGAAGAAAATAAACATAATTTTCTTTTGATACGTAAGATCAAATTAAACATAATTGGGCATAATTATCAATAAATATTAGATAGAGACTTACCCCCTGGACAGATCAAGAGCAAGCTGAATGACAATCTTAAAGGCAAGTTTCTTTTTCCTGTTTTTGTACAAGTAGTTCTTTAATGTTCCACCAGGGAGGAATTCCACAAGAACACAACAAGCCCGAGAAGGAAGGGTGGTATAACCCTCGGAAGGATTCTTCGAAGGGATCTTGAGATTTGAAGTTCCCATAGAAGCACCAACAAACTGAAAGCAAGAATAATTATAAAATAAAAGTTCGGAACATTTTTAATTGGACGCTGCACAGCCACATGTTTATAGCAGGATACTAATAATTAAAAGCTAAAAAGGGAGGAACCAATTCAGGAAAAAAAATATACTTTTGTAACATTTGGATGGTCAAGCTTGTGCCATACAGCAACCTCCTGCCGAAATGATGACCGCAGAGCGGCAGTTTCAGCAGCTGTGGCCATGCCATCCTCTCCCCAGTCCAACAGTTTCACTACACAAATAACATTACATAAGAAACTCTTACCGGGGGTTGATGAAATTCCTGAACACTTTGAGAATACCGTAGAATACTTTAATTAATTGGTAGCATTCCCTTATCATGTAAACTTTATTCAACATACTGTTAGAAAATTTCTAGAGCTCACGGGGCTCAAGTTGTGTAATCATAACTCTTTGAAGTGAATGATGTAATTTCATGCCCAAATGTCCTCTTCCTGTACTCCACTGAATTTTTCAAGAAGCTGAACTCTCTGCTCATCTTTAGACCAATTTCGTTTACAGCAACAATATTTCCATTATCACAAAGATGCCATTATAGTGCTCACAATTCACAAGGATGTTCAAATTGCGCTTTACTTTCCAAATTTACAGCTTGTGGTTGCACTATATCAATCTCCTTTTACTCTTTTTTTTTGGGGGGGAGAAAGGGAAGGGAGCAAGCTGACTTAATCAAACCATATAATTAGTAGATCTGTTTCGTTGAAGGACTGAAATACTATACCTTCCTTTGGAATTGTGCACACTTATGAGCATAAAAGTAAGTAAATTGTATAATAAAAAATTCCGCTCTAAGAAATTGCTGTAAATTTCATTGATATACACAACTTCTTTGAAGAAGTTGGCTGCAAAAGTAGAAAATTACTGGCCTAAATAGCTTAATTGAGAAAAAATCCCCTTGTGAAATCCTAAAGATCTTGATGCATTTAGAGAACTTTTAACAGGTCCACTGGCCTTGACATTAAACCACTATTTACGAGTATATTTTCAGCCTGGACTCTGGTGAAGAAATAGGCCTTTCAGTAACAACACAATTCTGGATTGAAATAAGAGATCTAATTCTCCGTGTCTTCTTTCTTCAAGTATTAAATGCATATGCACAACCTGGAAAAGGAACATAAGCTCACGAAGCTGTGCTACTTTTTGCCTAACTGTCAACTGTATCTTATCCTAAAAGCAGTGTTTTAAGTAATTATAATATAAGGCAAAAGTCACGTAATGCATACTGCAATGCCAATAATCCAGGTCAGTGCTTCAAACCCTGGCAGTAAATATCAACAAATCCATTTCAAGCAAGAAGTAAAGGTCAATAGAACATCAACCAAGAAAACAAACTTACATTACTAATGAAGGCCATTTATTGCAAAGAAAAGATCAGGGACTTTGACTTAATTTTCTTTTCTGGACATCCAAATTTGTTACAGAAAGGTTTAAAGAGCATATGGTCAATAGCCATGTTAAAATTCACAGGAATCACTAAGATCAAATTCAGTACACATACAGATGGTACCACTACAGTTCAATTACAAAAAAGATACAGCTCAACTTATTTTATCGGCAATCACAATGAATATTATTTATGTTTTGTTTTACTTGTTGGTATTAAAGGGAATGCAACAATATGTACATAGAAATGATAAAGAGTCCAAACTCCCAATAGCATGCACCAATCAAGATTTGCACGAGACAAAATATATCCTGCTACAAAGAGAGAAACTAATGTTACCTGCAACATCTTGATTATCATAGGTACCGCGATAAACAGTACCATAGGTGCCCTTAGCTACAAGATACCTTATTTCCAACTTTAGAGGATCAATCTCCCATACTTCCTTGGGTCTATGATTGTTTTTCTCTAAGTTGCTCGACCAAACACGGCTCAAGTGCTTTTCCAATTGAACATCCAAGCTTTTCAGATCAATTTTGTCAGCCCTGAAAATCATATCTTTGCTACTTATGCTTCCAGGACTCTTTGCTTCCATATTGTTGTCACTAAGGGTACCTACCCCTTTCAATTTCGATACAACTTCCCCTTCTTCTTCATCATCATCCAACTTAAGGACCTTCTCTTCACCTTCCTCACTTTTCAAATCCATCTTTAAATTATTGGATTAATACACACAAAGCTTCACGAAATTTCTGATCTGGAAAAACGATTGATATCAGATAATAGATCCACAAAAGTTGTAATCAAAATAAGGGTATCTCAATAAGCTAATGACCATGCAAAACATGCTTTCCCAAGGCCAAAAGACATATCTAAAAAGGAAAGGAAGGAAACAATTTAGAGAAACCAAACAAATAACAAGTTCCCAGCCCCAATTCCAAATTCTTTTCAAACTCTAATTCCCTTCCAAATTTGACCAAATAATGAATCAAAAATTATTGATAAAAGGAAAGTGAGAACAATTCAAAGCAAATAAATAAAAAAAAGAACTGACTTTTAAGCTCTTCAAAGACCCAACCTTTTGTTCATCACCAACCATGCCATTGATTTTCACAAATAAGGACCATTTAAATTAAAAGTAAACCCTAATAAAACGACCCCAGAAAAATAAAATATAAAAAGTCAAGGACTAATTTATAAGGGACAAAGAAGAATACCCAGAGTCTGAAATCAAAAATCCATATGCAGAAATAGATAATTTGGCCATAAACAAAGACAGACGCAAAGTTTGACCAACCCCTTTTTTTTTCTCTGCTCTGAATTTTCTTTTCTTTTTATCTTTAAAGAAAAGGTCAAAGAATTTCCTCTAAAAAATGAAATTTGTGGGAGGAATTGTGAGAGTATAATAAAAGAAGAAATGGAAGAAAGAGCGAAAAGGATGCCTATAAAAAAGGTTCCATCTTTTACCATTAACAATGTTTATGCGACAGCTTCAAGATACGAGAATAATTGTACTGTTTCCGTGCAAATCCTTCCAACGAAATTACCTGTAACACATTAATTCCTCTTTTAATATTAATACAACTTTCGAATTGACCAAATTCTCCTCCCGGTTCTCACCCTTTACCTTATCTTTTCCACTTTTTTTTCTCCTAATTCACGATGTCTAAAATCTACATTTAAGGAAAACATTATCAAAATTTAGATTTTATTTTATTTTATTTTTTTGGTAATACATTTTGGTTCTCTTTTCTGTAACATAAAGGGATTTACTCTACATAATCATCTATTAGTATTTAATTACATTAAATCGTCACAAGAAAATTATTTTTATCATTTTAGGCCGATATCAATGTTCTTTTAATGTAGCTAACTGTATATGCACTTATTGCAATTAATTCTTACACATTGTGATCAATGTTTTTAATTATTAAACACATTATCCTCTGCTTTATCATCCACCTTATATTAATAGCAAATCTATTTCTAATTAGACCAAAAAAACGTGATAATCTAGAAAATGATTGTCCATTATAAATATTTTCCACTAAATGCTTTGTGTATGTGTATTGTGCTAAACACAGAGCCTTCGCCTTTTATAGTTCTTTTTTTTTTCTCCTTTATTTTGTGTGTGGAAAAAATAAGTGGTTCCCAATCTTGGTTTTGTTGTTTCGTCCATATTTGATTGTCTTTTTCTATTTTTCGAATGGATTGCCTCGACTATGTTTCAGAGCAATCTAGATGTTTTAATAGTTGTCTATTGAAAAACAGATTTCCTACATCACATTACTCCAATTTGGAAATATGTTTTCTTTTTCTTTATTTGAAGTTGGAACAAGGCCTAAGCTTTATTAATTAGAAAAGAAATACTATATTGGATTAATTATTAGAATTGTTTAGAAAAAATACGGTTTATCCTCGGTAAGTATATATATATCAAAGAAAAAATTTATTTTCTCTATTTCTTATGAAAATATTACTACAGTCTATGAAAAAACATGAGAGGAAAAAGAGGAAGAGGACTTTACGTGTGTTTCATCTTATTAATTTTTTTTTTTACTGAAGAGGATATATATATATATATATATATATATATATATAAATGATTAAAAGGCTCATTAACATAATAGTTAAACACAGAAGAAGGCGGTGAATAAATTAATAAAACCATAAAAGAATAGATATAACATTACTAGTACAGTCAGACTTCTCTATAACAGCATCCCTACTATAAAATTCAAGTTTTCCTTATAACCGATTCTTTAAGTTATAATTTACCTCTCTATAATAATTTTTTACCTATAACAACAACATCTATATTTATAGCAGAATGCTCTTTGTAAAATTATCAATTTATAACAACCATATAAAATCTTTAAGATTAATAATATAATTCTAAAATATGCACACAATCTTTTTCGTCAAATAAAGTTTCTATCTTGCATAAGACATAAGATTTGAAGATTTGCACATGACATATTTTTCATTGGATACCTTTTTGCTGAAAATTTGGACACAAATCTTCACAAATTCAAGCGTTATAATCGGTAGCAGAAGAATGAAATCTACGAAACATCTACAATTACATAATTCTTCCGTCAATCTTGAAAGAATTTATTTTACTAGTAGCTTTAAAATGTATGTGTTAGAGTTTAAATTTTTGTACGTTTATTATAAATAATTAATAATTTATTAGCTTTCTTCAATATTTACCTTGTGAAATATGCATATTTTTTGAGATTTTAAATTTGGATAATCTTCTTATCTTTTATACTAAGCATTTAAAAAATTAATTTTTGGATAAGTTTTATCTATAACAGCCAAAAAATATTTAAATGTCAGATGCAGTTATAGGTGTATAAAATCTATTTACTATAAAAGCCAAAAAATATCGAAACAATGAGACTGTTATAGAGAGGTTTGGCTGTATGACTATATTTAGACATAATATCTGCCATAGTGTTGGCTATCTTATTAATTATTGAAACTGATTAGTTATCCTCAACTAGAAATTTTATTTTTTCTTTTTTTGAAATTTGAATATTACATGCTAAAATATCGTTCATAGATTCTTTTTATATTTGATTTTATAGTGAAGGAGGCAATGCGTGAAATAGACAAAAGGAGCAGCATGTTGCTGATTATTCTTTCAAAAGATGACGTGAATCATCATGAAATCTTCGAATATTATATATCAATGAAATTTTGTATAGATTACGTTCGATTTAATTGTTCTTTAATTTGAAGATTAAACAATTAATAAAACTCATTGATTTGTTTTCAATAATGGGGACTGTGGATAATGTACACTACATATAATTCGTCAATTATTTCAATGATGCTTTGCTAACTAACTAACTTCTTTTTCCTTTTTGTGTTAGTGATTTGCAATTTGTATTTTGAGGTTTTTTTTAAAATTTTAATATTGTAATGTGGTCTGAACATTTTTGGTTTTTGAAAAGAGAGAAAGGACAATCCCTTCTTGCACGGGGCGGAGCTAGCCCTAGGTGTATGGATTTGGCTGAACCCAATAGCTTTGATTCAAACTTTGTATTATGAAATCTGTTGAATATGTATAATTTTTTATTTAAAACTCAATAACTTAAAAGAACTAAAATTCTAAACTTATAGACTTCAAATCCTAGCTCCGACTCTAACTTGTGAATGACATATGAAGACCTCACCAATAGCCCAAGAAAACAAACGAACAATACAAAAAAAATGTATTCTTCATGTCAACAAGATCATTGTTTATCTAGTTTTTCTAATGCATAATTTAGCCATAAGGTTTCTTTCAAAATTACATCACCACAAACCTTTGGTGGCTTCAAATATTCATTGTAGTTTATATTAGGTTGTTACACCGAGCACAAATTAATGGAAATATTTGCTTGAGTTCGAATTGGTTTACAAGTTCACGCCCGCACTCAATGTCATGCACTTTAAAGACGTTCATGGATAAGCAATAAACCGTAAGCTATCTTTTAGTCATTCCTGCGCGATAATCTTCTTTATAGTTTCAATTTTATCGGATATCCCGAAGGGACTAAAAGAATATATATTTACCTCGAAACACGAGTAATAATTAAACTTGTAATGTGATTATAAGGATACGTGATCTGATCCAACGCCAATTGATAAATGGCTAAATAAATAAACGAGTTAAGCGATTAGAATGGATCAAACCAGTGTTCCTTTGCAAGTTATCGACCTCGATTTGGAATAGGCTCGAGACCAAGCGTTAAGAACAATAAGAACAGTAGAAAATTGTAAGTAGTAAAAAGGTAGCGGATTGTTATTTCTTAGTCAATAAATGTAATATCGCCCTTACAAATGAACAGGTTCCTCATTGTATAGTAGAGGAATCCTAAATAAGGTATAACTCGAATTTCAGAAACAAAATACATGATTGACATCAATAACCGTTAAGGGTCCTGTCAATCCCGAGAATCCCGTCGAGATTTGTGGTCAATTACTGATATCTCGTTCTTCCGTTGCTCGATGTCGATTGAGTCCTGTCTTCGTGTTCTTCGAGCTCGAGCTCGCTTCGATATGAACTTAATCTCGAGGCAGACCCTCGATCCCATAAAATCGGACATGCTCGATTTTAACTGTATACAGATAGTCCCCGTGTTTCTTAGAATAAAATGATAAGAAACGACTTGAGCCTCGATTCCTTCGTACCTCGATCATGACGTCGTCTCCATGACGTAAGCGATGGATGTGACCGAAACGTGTCGTCGATTCGGTTCACAAAACCATCAATGCATGTCAGTCGTGGGTCCGCCACTAGTGGTACCGAACCGTCGTCAGAAATCTATAAATACCACTTCTTTTGTTGCTCCAAACTTTACTTTGCTTTGATTATAAACTCTTGACTCTCCAATTCTCTTTATCTTTTTCTCATCCCCGCTCATTATGCCACCGTTGTTTTTACTGGAGCCACCAATTTACACCTTTTTTTATACTTCTTTCACATACTCAAATGGTAAGAACCTCCAAAATTGTGCCGCAAAAGGAAAAGGCTCCATCTTCCTCTTCCTGGTCGTCCGGTCATAAGACGCCGGTAGAACCGGCCCCCCATGAATACGTTCCTGGCCCATGCGTCCTTAAAACTGACTTTAAATTCAAGAACCCCTCATCGGTGTCGGGCCAATGCGAACATGTGTCGATGTACATGTGTTCGATTATTAAGGGCCAAGTCGATGCTATGAAGAAGGACTGCAAATGGGGTTCGGAGGTAGTGGTGCGCATTCCTACTCCCGAAGAGAGCATTACTACACACCTGAAGGGGTTCTCGAGTGTTTACACTTACCCCTTCACGATGGGTCTCGTCGACCCTGTGATTTTTGACTTCTACAAAAGGTATGAAGTCGCCCTCGGCCAGATCCACCCTTCACTATGGCGCATAGTGATCATGTTGCGCTTCTTCTCCAATGAGGCCGGGGGTTAGAGTTCACTCTGAACCATCTTATAAGGTTGTACCAGCATCGACTCTACTGAGGGATAATTAAGCTTCACTGTCGAGTAACAAAAACTTTATTCTCGACCATCGACGAGGATAAAGATCGAGGATGGATGAGCCGATTCATACGGATGAGGACCTGTGACATAATACAGAAGGAAAATATGTCGTTACCTGAGGGATGGAACCTTAAAAGTAAGTGAATTTCCATCTTTTGAATTTTGGGTTTCTTTTGATTTTGCCTAACATTCCTTTTTTATCATGCAGTTGTTCCTTGGCTGCCTCATGCGGTGCCCGATTTTGAGGATTTGATCCAAAAGCTTGCCTCTACTTCTACTCGTGTCGAACGATCATGGAGGGACTTGGAAAAGGGAAGGTGGGAGGAAAGAACCATGGTAAGGATCTCCTCTTACATATTCCGAAGTAATTGCATGATTTGTTCATTACTAATCTTTTCTCGTGCAGGTCTTACCAAAGATGCCATTCTGAGACCTTTGAGTGAAGGATGATAAGCCAAGTCTTCGGCTCTGAAGCCGGAAAAAGATAAGAAGAGAAAGGATGTCTCGCAGTCCAAAAAATGAGAGATCATGACGAGGAAGAAGAAGAAGACACTTCAGCGTTGATAGTCCGCCCCAGGAAGGCCGTCGAAGTCCCCCCACTTTCCGAGCTGCCACCTGTTGTAACCGAGCCTCGTATCGAGGAGGCTTCGAAGAAACATTCATGGGTGAACCCCGGGTCTCCTCAGGTTGAGGTGGTTTCTCGATCAACAACTTCTACACCGGGCGGGTCCGGTTCCGAATCTTAGAAGATCGGACAGAGCACCCCAAGCGATCGCTCGGGGCCATGACAATAGGTCAACTGCCTTCAATGTCGATCTTTTTTGAAGAGGCAATAAGGGAGGCCTAAAGGCTTAAGACCCACGAGATCGGCGGAGGATCTAGCACAGGTGATCCGTTCCGGGATTTCTTTGTAGGGGTAGATGACGCCTCTAATATTACTGATGCTTCGATCCTCATGGCGAAAGCCCAACGTCTCTTTTCTAAGGTAAGTACCAGTCGCGTTTTCGGTTATTTCTCTTTGCCTCTTTCTTCAGAAATCTAATTTGTGTTTTCTTCTTTGTATAAGCCTATGCCAAATTCCGAGCTGACCTTAGTCAGTGTGAAGTCGAACTCCAAAGGGTCTCGGAAGAAAGAAATGCCCTTAAATTACTTTGTGGCCAAAAGGACGAGGCCATAAAGGATCTTCAAGCGGACCTGGCCAATGCTCGTGAAGAGGAGGCCGAGTTAGATAAGCAGGTAACCACCCTTCTAATAAAGTTATTCGACTGTGGAGGTTAACACTTTGCTATCTCAGCTGCAGCAGAAGATAGAGAAGATCAAGCTGCACCGACCAGAGGTTGATAAGGTCAAGGCCGATTGTGATCGGTGGAAAGAGAATATTGATCGTCTTGCTACGGAAAATGAGGCAACCCTGGCCAAACTATCTTCGGCTGAGGCCCAACTTCGAAGCCTTAGAGAGAAAAGTTCGGCCCAGGCCAAGAGGGTCGAAGAACTCGAAGTCGGGCTTGCTGATGCCAAGGCGGAGATAAAAAAGACCAAGGTCATGGCGGACAAGTCCATTTCCATGTACCGAGCCGATGCTGAGGTTGTTCAAACATATTTAAGGGAGGCCTCCGACGGGGAGCAATGGCATGATGATTTGGCAAAGTGCCAATCCCGGAGAGAAACCATCGAGGAAATTCATGCTCGAGGTTTTCAAATTTTCGAGGAAATTGCTCGGGCTAGAGAGCTCGAGACTGAAGCCAGGAAACTCGCCTTTTTCGATGGTGAGGATGATGACGTAGAGGGCAGCCGAGGCGGGTCCGAAAGTGGAGAAGATGGAGATGAGTCCGCTGAATAAATTGCTCTCGGAGAAGCTGCTCGAGAGAAAGTCAATCCTGAGGGGACTAGTCCCGATCGTAGTTAGATTTTATTTTCTCTTCTTTTTGTAAGGCCTTGACTGACCTCTTGTACATATTTTTTGATATAATAGAGAAACCTTTCTTCGAATGCCTTCGTGTGTTTTCAATTCCAGATATGTTTTTCATCTTTGTTGAAAATGTTAAAAAATTTCATAGCTGTAATTTTTACTAACTTTAACTCGTAACCAAAGTAAACCTTTAAGTTCTTGGTTATACGAGGGCAAGTCCCCGAGTTTGGAAATTTTACTCGATACTTTATCTCGGGCGGCTTGATCGAGCCTACGGATATATTATTTTTATGACCATGCTCGACTAGGCTTTGAACTTTTTAGAATAAAGTAAACCCTTAGGTTTTTATCAAGCAATGGGTAAGACTCGAGTTTACAGTAATATACCTCTTAGGGTTTTTTTTTGAATCCTCGAGCTATGATTGACTTTTATTCGAGCTCGGAATTACGGAACCTTTAGGTCCGAAGTGATTGAGAACGAGGTATCGAACTCTAATTGTATTGTCCCTTAGGCTCTTTAGATCAGCCCTTAGGCTCTTTAGATAGGCCCTTAGGCTCTTTAGATTGGGTCGATTCGGCCTCTAAAAACGGCTATTATTTTTCCCTTTTCGGCTAAAGATACTTAGTGAAAGTTTCTTTATGCCTTAGCATATGTTTTTTTATACCCATTGGGTTTTTCGAGGGTCCGATGATCGGAATCTTTTTTCCTTTTTGTGTCTTAATGTGTTTTTCTTAAGACAATTTGATACCCCTTGAGGTTTTTTCGAAGGCTGATATTATCGAAGCCCTTTTTTATTTGCTTTGCCGAGGGTAGCCTTATTTAACCGGTTTTTCAAAGTATTTGAAGGACGTTTGTTTATAGCGTAAGTCGGACGTCTTCGAGCCGCGTTATTTTGGCCGTAGCCTTTAATATGGCCGTAGCCTTTAATGTGGCCATAGCCTTCGGGTATGTCTCTTGGAATTATTTCCCGATAATATTCGAACTTGTTCGAAATGTAAGTCCCCGAGTGTGATGGCCTTGACCTATATGTCGAGGGGTTCCTCTTTGAGGTCTTATGATTTTGAACTAAGATAGCTCGAGTGTGTAGTCCCCGAGTGTTCGAGGTATGCTCGTACTTGGGCCTTGAGACATTTTTCACAAGTGTTAGTTTTGCAAAATAGATCAAAATCATAAGTACATGACTCGTATAGTAGAAAATTTACTTCGAAACATGAGATGTTCGAGAAAATAAAATGCTTCTTTGAATAATTTATACATGCGTACATGTTTTGTTGTCAGGACTTGGCTAATCTATATGGACACGGTCCATTCGACTGTTTGGCCCATAACAAAATTCTTCTTATCTAGAACCATTGATACTAGATATATTTCTCGAACACATAACATCCGAGGGTGATGACCCCAGTATTCGAGGTTTATTGCAAATAAGCCTTGGATACTGTTGAATTATTATCAGGTAGCACATAATTATTGCCTCGTTAAAAACCTCGCCGGAAAAACCCGTTTGGGATAAAAATCAGTCTAAGGGAAAAAGAGTCCAACGCATACTTTAAAACCTGAGGTCTCGATTTCTTGGATTGAATTCCTGCAATGAGTTAGTTTCGAATATTTTTGTAAATGAAAGAAAAGAGAAAGTCATACCTTAGCAATAGTACCACTTAAGGAGTGATATGTTCCAGTTGTTCAACTATGGTTCGCCGTTCATTGTTCCGAGTTTGTAAGACCCTTTTTCCGATAATGCCAAGGATCTGGTAGGGTCCTTCCCAATTAGGACCGAGTTTCCCTTCATTAGGGTCTCGAGTGTTGATGGTTACTTTTCTTAGGACCAAGTCCCCGACTCTGAAATGTCAAAGGTTAGTTCTTATGTTGTAGTATCTCTCGATCCGTTGCTTTTATGCTATCATTATAACGAGTGCAGATTCTCATCTTTCATCTAACAACTCGAGGTTGGTACGCATGGCCTCGTGGTTTGATTCCTCTGTTGCATATCAAAATCTGGCACTGGGCTCTCCAACTTCGGCCGGTATCAAGGCCTCAGAGCCATATACTAAGGAAAACGGGTTGGCTCCGGTACTAGACTTCGATGTTGTCCGATACGCCCATAGAACATCGGGGAATTTTTCTCTCCACTTCCCTTTGTCTTTGTTTAGCCTTTTCTTCAAGTTTGGATGATAGACTTGTTCATTAATTCGTCTTGTCCGTTCCCACTAGGGTGATACGTTGTTGATAGTACCCTCTTTATTTTGTGATCTTCGAGGAATTTTGTTACTTTGCTGTCGACGAACTATTTCCCATTATCACAATTTCCGCGGGTATCCCGAATCGACATGCGATGTGATCCCATATGAATTCGATCACTTCTTTTTCCCTAACTTTTTCGAAGTCCTGTGCTTCAACCCATTTATAGAAATAGTCAGTCATAAATAATATGAACTTAGCTTTACCAGGGTCCAATGGAAGAGGACTGACGATGTCCATTCCCCACTTCATGAATGTCCATGGGGATAGGACCGAGTGGAGTTGTTCGCAGGACTGGTAGATCATCGGTGAAAACCTTTGACATTTATCGCATCTTCAAACGAACTCCTTATAGTCATTTTCCATGCTACCCAATAATATCCTGCTCTAATGACCTTTCAAACTAGTGACTCGGCGCCATAGTGATTCCCACAAGTTCCTTCGTAGATCTCACGTAGAACATAGTTAGTATCTCCTGGTCCCAAGCATACCGCCAATGGACCATCGAACGTCCTCATGTACAATGTTCCATCTTCGTCTAATATGAATCGAGCGGCTTTGGTCCGTAAGGCCCTTGATTCTTTTGGATCCGACGGGAGTTTCCCATTCTTCAAATATTCGTTATATTTGTTTCTCCAGTCCAAGTCAGACTTATAGCGCTCATTTCGGCTGTCCTTCCTCGATCACATGACCGCGAGAGTTGGACGACAGTTTCCGAGCTGATCTCATCTTCTTCGTGATGACCCCAAATTAGTAAGTGTGTCGTCCTCAGTGTTTTGCTCTCGAGGACGTGTTGTAAAGTCCATTCTTTAAAATGGTTCAAGGTTACCTGCAATTTGTATAAGTACCTTCGCATCCTATCTTCTCGAACTTCGAAGGTTCCATTTACCTGGTTTACCACCAGTAGGAGTCGCACTTAACTTCGATTACTTAAGCCCCCAAGCTTTTAGCTAGCTCGAGACCTACAAGCATGGCCTCAAACCCGGCCTCGTTGTTTGTCAATTTGGCAGTTTTAATGGATTGTCTAATAACATTGCCCGTAGGTGGTTCCAAAACAATATCGAGCCCAGACCCTTTCACATTCGAGGCACCGTCCGTGAAGAGGGTCCATACCCCCGATGAGGTACTCGATTTAAGTAGAATTTCCTTTTCCACTTCGAGTATGAGAGTTGGCATAACCGACCCGATAATTTGGGCTTGTGCATGACATTTCGGAGTGGATAAGTGGTGACCACACATATGGGATGACACTAAAAATATGGCTTTAATTTTCTAGATGCGCTTATTAATGCAAGTGCCAATTTCTCTAAGTGTGGATACCTAGTTTTAGCATCTCCTAAGGTCCGACTCACGTAATAAACAGGAAACTGTGTACCTCTTTCTTCTTGAACTAACACACCACTTACCGCTATCTCGGACAGTGCTAAGTATAGGTACAACTTCTCATCTACCTTTGGAGTATGGAGCAAAGGTGGGCTCGATAGGTATCATTTCAATTTCTCTAATGCTTGTTGACATTCCGGGGTCCATGTAAAATCATTTTTCTTTTTGAGTAAGGAAAAGAACCTGTGGCTTCGATCTTATGACCTCGAAATGAATCGGCCCAGGGTAGCTATCTGTCCGGTTAGCCTCCGAACGGCTTTCACACTGTCCACGACGGTGATGTCCTCGATGGCCTTAATTTTATCGGGGTTGATATCGATTCCCCAATTTGACACCATGAAGCCGAGGAACTTGCCCAAGCCGAACCCGAAAGCACACTTTTCATTGTTAAGCTTGATGTTGTACTTCCTCAAGATTTCAAATGTCTCCTGCAAATGAGTCGAATGGTCCTCTGTGCGCAGGGACTTATCTAACATATCGTCAACATAAACTTCCATTGATTTACCTATATGTTCTTCGAACATCTTGTTGATATGTAACTCCCGCATTTTTTAGCCTGAAGGGCATTATATTATAACAATAGGTCCCGAACTTAGTGATAAAAGAAGTCTTTTCTTGATAGTCCGGGTCCATCCGGATCTGATTGTACCTAGAATAGGCGTCGAGAAAGGTAAGAATCGCGTGGTCGGCCGTGGCATCCATCATTCGATCGATGTTAGGAAAGGGAAAAGAGTCTTTTGGACATGCTTTATTCAAGTCCTTATAGTCCACACACATTCTAAGTTTGTTCTCCTATTTGGGGACTAAGACTACATTGGCTAACCATTCGGGATATTTTACCTCCCGAATGGACCCTATATTGAGAAGTTTGGTTACCTCATCCTTAGTAAAGGGGGGATTTACCTCGGACTGGGGCCTTCTCTTTTGCTTTATCGGTCTGAACTTGGGATCCAGGCTCAGTCGATGAGTTGTTATCTCTTGTGGGATTCCTATTATGTTTAAATGGGACCATGCAAAGCAATCTATGTTATCAATAAGAAATTGAATGAGTTTTTTCCTGAGTTCGGGGGTCAATCCCGTTCCCAAGTATACCTTTCATTTGGTGTAGATACTCGATTAGTATCAACTGTTCCAACTCTTCGACCGTTGACTTGGTTGCATCTGATTCTTCGGGAACCACGAAAGTTCGAGGAGTGAGAAAATTCTCTTCTTCTTCCTCATTTACCTGTTTCTCCGATTCGGTCGAGGCTAGGGGTGGTGATTGCTATTTGGTCGTCTTCTTATCTTTGGTGCTCGATTTTTCCGAGGACCAAGGTGTTGATATCGTCGTCACCTCTCGACTGCAAAAATTTCCTTAAGAGCGTGTTGTTCCCCGTAAATCGTTTTCACACCATCCGCTGTTGGGAACTTCATCATTTGGTGAAGGGTCAACGGTACTGCCCTCATATTGTGGATCCAGGGCCTTCCGTCCAGTGCATTGTACCTCACGTCGCCTTCGATGGCATGGAATATTGTGTCTTGGATAGTCCCGGCCACGTTTAATGGTAGAAGTATCTCCCATTTCATTGTTTCACTAGCCATACTGAAGCCGTTTAGGACTCGAGATGTAGGTACAATTTTGTCTAGCAGACCGAGCTGCTCTACGACCCTTGATCTGATTATGTTTGCCGAGATACCCAAATCCACTAGAACACGTTTTACTTGAATTTTATTTAACAGAATAGAAATTACCAGGGCGTTGTTGTACGGCTAAGAGATGCATTATGCTTCTTCGTCATTGAATGATAGAGTGCCTTCGGGCATATAGTCTCGAGTTCATTTTTCTCTGGTGATTAACACCTTGGTGCGTTTGAATATAGACCCTTGTGGGATGTCGAACCCGCTGACGATCATGTGAATAACATGCTGAGGTTCATCTTACTTGTTCTTCCTTGGGAACGAGGTTGACCACCGAAATCAGGAAAAAACTCATTCAATTTCTTATTGATAACATGGATTGCTTTGCATGGTCCCATTTAGACATGACAGCAATCCCACCAGAGATAACAACTCATCGGCTGAGCATGGATCCCAAGTTCAGACCGATAAAGCAAAAGAGAAGGCCCTAGTCCGAGGTAAAGCACGCCTTCATCAAGGACGAGGTAACCAAAATTCTCAATATAGGGTCCATTCAGGAGGTAAAATATCCGGAATGGTTAGCCAATATAGTCGTAGTCCCCAAAAACGAGAACAAACTTAGAATGTGTGTAGACTATAAGGACTTGAATAAAGCATGTCCAAAAGACTCTTTTCCTTTGCCTAACATCGATCGAATGATCGATGCCACGACCGACCACGCGATTCTTACCTTTCTCGACGCCTATTCTGGGTACAATCATATCTAGATGGACCTAGAGGATCAAGAAAATACTTCTTTTATCACTAAGTCTGAGACCTATTGTTATAATGTAATGCCCTTCGGGCTAAAAAATGCGGGAGATACATATCAACGCCTAGTTAACAAGATGTTCGAAGAACAAATAGGTAAATCCATGGAAGTTTACATTGACGATATGTTAGTTAAGTCCCTGCGCGTAGAGGACCATTTGACTCATTTGCAGGAGACATTCGAAATCTTGAGGAAGTACAACATGAAGCTTAACCCTGAAAAGTGTGCTTTTGGGGTCGGCTTGGGAAAATTCCTCAGCTTCATAGTGTCAAATCGGGGAATTGAGATCAACCCCGATAAAATTAAGGCCATCGAGGACATCTCCATCGTGGACAGTGTGAAAGTTGTTCAGAGGCTAACCAGACGGATAACTGCCCTGGGCCGATTCATTTTGAGGTCATCAAACCAAAGCCACAGGTTCTTTTCCTTACTCAAAAAGAAAAATGATTTTACATGAACCCCGAAATGTCAACGAGGATTGGAGGAATTGAAACGATACCTATCGAGCCCACCTTTGCTCCACACTCCAAAGGTAGATGAGAAGTTGTACCTATACCTGGCAGTGTCCGAGATAGCGGTAAGCGGTGTGTTAGTTCGAGAAGAACAAGGTTCGCAGTTTCCTGTTTATTACGTGAGTCGGACCTTTGGAGATGCTCAAACTAGGTATACACACTTAGAGAAATTGGCACTTGCATTAATAAGCTCATCTAGAAAATTAAATCCATATATTTAGTGTCATCCCATATGTGTGATCACCACTTATCCACTCCGAAATATTTTTCACAAGCCCGAATTATCGGGTCGATTGGCCAAATGGGCTGTCGAACATGGCGGGTATGATATCAAATATCAACCCCGAACAGGCATTAAGTCTCAAATTTTAGCAGACCTTGTGGCTGATTTTACTCCAACTCTCGTACCCGAAGTGGAAAAGGAACTTCTACTTAAATCGGGTAGTTCATCGGGGGTATGGACCCTCTTCATGGATGGTGCCTCGAATGTGAAAGGGTCTAGGCTCGGTATTGTTTCGAAACCACCTACGGGAAATGTTAGTAGACAATCCATTAAAACTGCCAAATTGACTAACAACGAGGCCGAGTATGAGGCCACATTGCAAGTCTCGAGCTAGCTAAAAGCTTGGGGGCGGAAGTACTCGAAGCTAAGTACGACTCCCTACTGGTGGTAAACCAGGTAAACGGAACCTTCGAAGTTCGGGAGGATATGATGCAAAGGTACTTAGACAAATTACAGGTAACCTTGCACCATTTTAAAGAATGGACTCTACAACACGTACCTCGAAGAAGATGAGATTAGCTCGGGGATTGTCATCCAACTCTCGAGGTCTGTGATCGAGGAAGGACATGCCAAAATAAACTCTACGAGTCTGACTTGAGACTAGAGAAACAAATATATCGAATATTTGAAGAATGGGAAACTTCCGTCGGATAAAAAAGAATCGAGGTTCGACGGACCAAAGCCGCTCGATTCACATTAGACGAAGATGGAACATTGTACAGGAGGACATTCGATGGTCCACTGGCAGTATGCTTGGGACCAGGAGATACTGACTATGTTCTACGAGAAATCCATGAAGTCACTTGCAGGAACCACTCTGGCGCCAAGTCACTAGTTCGAAAGATCATCAGAGCATGATATTATTGGGATAGTATCGTAAAAGACTAAGGAGTTTGTTCGAAGATGCAATAACTGTCAAACGTTTTCACCGATGATCCACCAGCCCGTCGAGCAACTTCACTCGGTCCTATCCCCATGGGCATTCATGAAGTAGGGAATGGACATCGTCAGTCCTCTGCCATCGACCCCAGGTAAAGCTAAGTTCATATTATTTATGACTGACTATTTCTCTAAATGGATTGAAGCACATGCCTTCGAAAAAGTTAGGGAAAAAGAAGTGATCGACTTCATTTGGGATCACGTCGCATGTCGATTCGGGATACCCGCAAAAATAGTATGTGATAATAGCAAATAGTTTGTCGGCAGCAAAGTAACGAAATTCCTCGAAGATCACAAAATAAATAGGATACTTTAAAATCGTATCATCCTAGTGGGAACGGACAAGCCGAATCTACGAACAATACTATCATCCAAAACTTGATGAAAAGGCTAAATGAAGACAAAGGGAAGTGGAGAGAAAAATTGCCCGAGGTTTTATGGGCGTATCGGACAACATCGAAGTATAGTACTGAAGCAACTTTGGTTTCCTTAGTATATGGATCCGAGGCCTTAATACCGGTCAAAGTTGGAGAGACCGGCGCCAGATTTCGATATGCAACAGAGGAATCAAACCACGAGGCCATGAGTACCAGCCTCGAGTTGTTAGATGAAATACGAGAATCTGCACTCGTTCGAATGGCAGCACAAAAGCAACGAATCGAGAGATACTACAACAGAAGAACTAACCTTCGACATTTCAGAGTCGGGGACTTAGTACTAAGAAAAGTCACCATCAACACTCGAGACCCTAATGAAGGGAAACTCGGTCCTAATTGGGAAGGACCTACCAGATCCTCGACGTTGTCAGAAAAGGGTCTTACAAACTCGGAACAATGAACGGCGAACCATTATCGAACAACTGGAACATGTCACTCCTTAAGCGGTACTATTTTTTTTTTGTGGTAATTTTCAATTTTTATTACCAAGTAAATATTTACAAAGTATAACTACCTGAGTTTGGACATGCAGCCCCAAACCCAGTCTCCTCTCTTCCTCTGTGCTAAGGATAAAAATGCAGTTTTTCCAATGCACTCTTTACACTACTCATATTCTGCGATGTACAATGTATTTCTTGTACTATTAATCTTGTAATTGCTACACTACTCTTCTTCTCTTGTTTTAATATTCTTCGATTCCTCTCCATAGAATCTATTTCTAAGGTATGAATTTCTGTTTTCTTTCATTTAAAAAAATATTCGAAACTAACTCATTGCAGGAATTCGGTCCAAGAATTCGAGACCTTAGGTTTTAAAGTACGTGTTGCACTCTTTTTCCCTTAGACCGATTTTTATCCCAAACGGTTTTTTCCGGCGATGTTTTTAACGAGGTAACAACTACGTGCTACCTGAGGATAAGTCAACAGTATCCAAGGCTTCTTTACAATCAACCTCGAATACTGGGGGGCATCACCCTCGGATGTTATCACCCTCATGTGTTATGTGTTCGAGAAATGTACCTAGTATCAATGAGTCTCGATAGGAAGAATTTTGTAATGGGACAAATGGTCGAATGAACCGTGCCCATATAGATTAGCCAAGTCCCGACAACAAAACATGTACGCATGCACAAATTATTCAAAGAAGCATTCTCTTTTCTCGAACATCTCATGTTTCGAAGTAAATTTTCTACTATATAAGTTATGTACTTATGATTCTAATCTATTGTGCAAAACTAACACTTGTGAAAAATGGCTCAATGGACAAGTACAAGCATACCTCGAACTCGGGGACTTTACACTCGAGCTATTTAAGTTCGAAATCATAAGACCTCAAAGAGGCACCCCTCGATATATAGGCCAAGGCCACCATACTCGGGGACTAACACTTCGAACAAGTTTGAAATTTTATCGGGAAGTAAGTCCAAGAGACATACCCGATGCTACGATCACATTAAATGATACGGCCATATTAAAGGCTACGGCCAAAATAACGCGGCTCGGAGACGTCCGACTTCTGCTATAAACAAAAGGCTTGCAAACACTTTGAAAAACCTGTTAAATAAGGTTACCCTCGGCAAAGCAATTAACAAATGGCTTTGATAAAATCAACCCTCGAATAAAGGCTTCGATAATATCATTCTTCAAAAAAACCTCAAGGGGTATCAAAATTACCTTAACACAAACACGTTAAGGCACAAAAAGAAAAATAGGGTTTCGATCATCGGACCCTCAAAAAACCCAATGGGTACAAAAAATATATGCTAAGGCATTTTCACTAAGTCTTTTAGCCGAAAAGGGAAAAATAATAGCCATTTTTAGAGGCTGAATCAGCCCACTCTAAAAGAGCCTAAGGGTCGATCTAAAGAGCCTAAGGGCAAACCTAAAGAGCATAAGGGCCAATTTAAAAGAGCCTAAGGGCCGATATAATAATAGTTCGAGACCTCGTTCTCACTCACTTCAGACCCAAGGCATCCGCAATTCCGAGCTCGAATAAAAATCAATTATAACTTGAGGATTCAACAAAAACCCTAAGAGGTATATTACTGTAAATTTGAGTCTTACCTATTTCTTGATAAAAACTTAAGGGTTTACTTCATTATAAAAATTTCAAAGCCTAGTCGAGCATGGTCATAAAAATTAATATATCTATAGGCTCGATCAAGCCGAGGTAAAGTCTCGAGTGAACTTCCGAACTCGGGGACTTACCCTCGTATAAACAAGAACTTAAGGGTTTACTTTGGTTACGAGTTAAAGTTAGTACAAATTACAGCTATGAAATTTTTTAACATTTCCAACAAAGACAGAAAGCATATCTAGACTTGAAAACATACGAAGGCATTCGAAGAAGAAATTTTCTATTATCCAATAATTTGTACTAAAGGCCAACCAGGGCCTTACAAAAAAAAGGTACAAGAAAAGAAAGTCCTATAAGCCAAGTCTACCCCGGGAGCCACATCTTCAAGAGCGACTTCTTCGGAAGCCTCATCCCCATCTCCTTCACCCTCGGACCCACTGACAGAGTCTTCATCATCAGAGATTAAGGTTGCGGCCTCATCCTCCAAATCTTTTGCATTCTCGATATCAGTTGAGAGGTCGAAACCATGAGCATGCACTTCCTCGAGATCCTCTCTTCAAGATCGCCGCCTAGCATGATCAAGAGGACATGATAATCTAATTTCGACAGTAGCAGAGATCTCCTACGCCCGAAGATTGGCAGCCTCGACATCGGCTCGATAAGAGGCCACAAGCGCCTCAGCCTCAGCCTCAGCTTTAGCCTTTGCAAGCTTGGAGGCCAACCTGGCCTCAACCTCCTCGATCCTCCTGGCTCGGGCCAGACTTTCCTCCTTCACACTCTGGAGCTGGCACTCGGCTGAAGCCAATTGGAACCGAAGTGAATCCTTCTCCGAGGCAAGACGCTCTATCTGTTGTCTCCACCCCAGGGCTTTGGCCTCCTTCATCTTTGCTTCCTCTCGAAGTTGTTCCACCAGCTCACCCTTGTGTTGAACCTGCAGAACTAAAAGGTTAACTAACATAAACAAAGTTAACACATAACAGGCTCTCAAGAAATTACATTACCCGTTCGATGAGTTCAGTCTGATCTCGTTGAGCTCTTGAGAGTTCAGCTATGAGGGTCATAATCTCCTCTTTCTTTTGAACGTAGAGGAGTTTGAGGCCATCCCTCTCCTCTACGAGCTTCTTGAGCTCGGCCTCGCATCGATAACTCGGCCTTGGATTTTGAAGATGCTTCCCGATGAAGCATCATGGCCTATACACAAAGAAGAGAGTCCGGATTGAAGAATACGGATTATACACAAGCGTAAATACGAAGATATTGAACTTACTTGCTTCAGAAACCGCGGGGCCTTGTCAAACACGAACGATGCGTATGGTTCAGGACCATCATCGACCCCGATGAAGTAGTCCCGGAATATGTCGTTCCCTTCATGGGCCTGTCCCAAGCCGGGATCACCCATGGCTCGAGCGTCTTGGAACTGCCCCTCGGAGAATGAGGGTCCAAGCGGCGAGTCAACAATGTTGATTATCCCAAGTGAATCACTTGGGACATTTTCTTCTCTCTGAAGCGCCTCGGGGATAGACCCTTCGGGCACATTCACCGGCTGATTATCACGGCAGAGGGCATCCTCACCCCCTATTTTCTCGGGGACTTTTCTCGGACCCTCCTCCAAAACATCCTCAACCCAAGAAGGAGCTACCTCGAGCACTACCGGCTCGGCAGATTCAGTGCTTCGGGCTACCAGCGGGCCATCGTCATCTTCGTCCTCTTCATTGATACGAGGAACAAAGGGCTTGACTTTTGACTTCCGAGCTTTGTTTTTTTTTTAGCTTGAGGGTATCGGAAGGAGAAGCCCTTCTCCTTTCCTCTCTTCATTTGGCTTCGATGCCTGCTCTACCCTAGGCTGAGGCAGTCTCATGGAAACATTCTCTCCGAGACCTACACATAAAGAAACAAAATTAATAAGGATTAAGTTACGAGGAATACCTCGATACACGAGAGAAAAAACTCACCATGGTTCTTGGCCTCCCATCAACCCTTGGCCAAGTCACGTCAGTGATGTTCGGCATAAGAAGAGGTAGAGGCCAGCTGTCGGACCCGACTTTCAAGGTCCGGAAGCGCATCGGGGAACTAGGGGGAGACTGTATCATGAGATAGATTCAAAGTCAGAATGGGACAAAAAGAGATAAAACGGATAAAACGATAGAGAAATTGCACTTACGTTTCATGTTCCATTCCTCGGGAAATGGCATTTTTCTCGACCGGAATTAAGTCGGAAGTCCTGATTCGGATGAACTGAACTATCCATCCACGATCTTTATCTTCATAGATCCTCGAAAACAGCGTCATCGTGGTCCGACGCTGTAGCTTTATCAACCTACCTCGGTAAAGGCGATGACTTATAACCTTATCAGGTGATCGAGGGTGAAAGTCATTCCCTCGACCTTACTCGAGAAGAACCTGATCAAGTGGACGATCCGCCAGAAGGAATGGAAGATCTGGCCAAGAGTCACTCGATACTGACGGCAGAAATCGAGAATGACCGGGTCTACGGGACCCAGCGTGAAAGGATAGGTGTACACACTCAAGTACCCTTTCTCGTAAGTGGTAATATCCTCCTCAAGGGAATGAACCACCACTTCCTTATTTTCCCAGTTGCTGTCCTTTTTTACCCGCTCGAGATCACCTTTTGATATCGAGCAGATATATCGGGACACTGGCTCGCATCGTCCCGGAACTGAAGAAGGTCTATCGACTTTGAAGTCAGAGGTTAGTTCGACTGGCTCCGGGACACACTCTTCGATACGAGGCTCTACCGGCGTTTTATCACCGGCCGGCGGGGAGGAGTAAGATGAAGCTTTTTCCTTTTGCGGCGCAGTTTTGGAGGTTTTTGCCATTTTAGTAAGTGAAGGAAGTAGAAAGAAAGTGTAAAATTAGTGTCTCCGGTAAAAACAACGGTGGCGTGATGAGCGGCGATGAGAGAAAGATAAAGAGAATTGAGGAGTCAAGAGTTTATAATCAAAGCAAAGTAAAATTTGGATAAACAAAAGAGGTGGTATTTATAGGTTTGACGACAGTTCGGTATCACTAGTGGCCGACCGACGACTGACATGCATTGATAGTTTTGGGAACCGAATCGACGGGACATTTCAGTCACATCCATCGGTTACGTCATGGAGACGATATCATGATCGAGGTACGAAGAAATCAAGGCTCAAGTCGTTTCTATCATTTTATTCTAAGAAACGCGGGGACTATCTGTATATGGTTAAAATTGAGCATGTCCGATTTTATGGGCTCGAGGGTCTCCCTCGAGATTAAGTCCATATCGAAGCAAGCTCGACCTCGAAGAACACGGAGACTGGAGGATCGAGATCGAGCAAGATAGACATCGAGTAACGGAATAACGATGTATCCGCAATCAACCACAAATCTTGCGGGAATCTCGGGATTGACAGAATCCTTAACAGATATGGACATCAATCATGTATTTTATTTATGAAATTAGAGTTATACCTTATTTAGGATTCATCTACTATATAAGGAGGAACCTTGTTCATTTGTAACCATGATATATTACATTCATTGACTAAGAAATAACAATACGCTACCTTTTTACTTACTTACAATTTTCTATTGTTCTTATGGTTCTTAACGCTTGGTCTCGAGCCTATTCCAAATCAAGGTCAATAACTTGCAAACGGAACTGGTTTGATCCACTCTAATCTCTTAACTCATTTATTTATTTAGTCATTTTATTAATTGGCGTTGAATCATATCACGTATCTTTATAACCACATTACAAGTTTAGTTGTTACTCATGTTTCGAGGTAAACACTTTTGAATTTTGATCCATCAGGCTTGATGCTTATTTCTTTGGACGAGCCCGATGCTTATGAGATGAAACATTTTTGGGCGATTTGCAGTCATGCCCTACATAGCAGACACCTTTTAACCTATACCCTATTTTTAAAAATTATTGATTTGGTAGCCAGCTGACAAAAAATCTGCACTAATATGACCATTCTACCCCTGACATAACATATAAAAATCACGCAGCTCCGTCTCTTCTCATATTTGAATCACGTACGTCTCTTCTCACATTTGAATCACGCACAAAACACTTCACCGATCCTCCGTCTCTTCTCAGATCTCCTCTCCCAAAGAAAAATTCAAATTGTAAGTTTTCGAATCTGACTGATGTTCATGATACCTGAGATTTTTTGCTAAAGTTTTGGTGAATTTTTTGCTAAACAATTTGTTTTTTTGGCTAACTTCAGCACTAGTAATATGCTTAAGTTATGTACTGTGTTCTATAGCTTTCTGATGAGTTTTTTCAAAAACTTTGCTGAAGTTTTTCCTCCTTCAGCACTGAATGTGCTGAAGTTTTTCCTCCTTGATACAATAGATTGGTCATGAAAAACATCAGTACGAGATGCTGAAGTTTTTTAGTTCATTTTCTAATACTTCAGCACAGAATGTGCTGAAGTATTTCCTCCTTGATACAATAGATTTGTCATGAAAAACCTCAGCACAAATGTGCTGAAGTTTTTTAGTTCATTTTCTAATACTTCAGCACTGAATGTGCTGAAGTTTTTTCTTCAAACTTCAGCTTTTTTTCATAATTAAATTCTTATGCTAATACTTGACACTAAACATGCTTCTCTAGGATGAGTTCAGTCTGCGTTGTACTTAATTTCAATGGGAGGTGGACTACTGACTTCAAATACTTGGATCATGATACAAAGCTTGTTCTAATTAATAAACAAGTATCATTCAATTATTTCCTGAAAAAAAATAGTGAAGTTATAAATATTGATTCAAGCGGATATTCTGTAAAAATATGGTTTGATATCAAACTAAATACAAGCAAAGGTATGCTTGTAACTTCAGATGAAGAACTCAGTACTTGTATACATTTGATCANGATGATTTCAGTCTGCGTTGTACTTAATTTCAATGGGAGGTGGACTACTGACTTCAAATACTTGGATCATGATACAAAGCTTGTTCTAATTAATAAACAATTATCATTCAATTATTTCCTGAAAAAAAATAGTGAAGTTATAAATATTGATTCAAGCGGATATTCTGTAAAAATATGGTTTGATATCAAACTAAATACAAGCAAAGGTATGCTTGTAACTTCAGATGAAGAACTCAGTACTTGTATACGTTTGATCATTACTGATTCAGTCTACAAGAATTATCATTTTGTCGTCGAAAAAATACAACGTTCTGCAACATT
>ML362514.1:0-12732 GCA_005239505.1 Nicotiana paniculata
TTGTGTGTCCTTAAGGAATTTTAACCCCCTCACAAGTTGCCAAGGTAATGGATTAAATCCTCCGAGGATGAAACGGAATAACCTTCCTGCAACAGTGGCAATACAAACTGAGGATACCAACAAACTCAAAGAACGGAGCAAACTCACACTTACGAATTTGAGAGAGAGAGAGAGAGAGACTGCGAAGTAGAATGCAGTATTCAGAATGAAATTCTCGATTTTTTCAGTAAAAGGAAAAAGAAGCCATGCCTCGGAATTTATAGGCAATTATTGGAAGAGGTGTGATGTCTGTTCAGGAAAAAGTGTCTGTTCAGGAAGGAAAACAAATCCGAAGCCGAAGCCGAGCCGAGCGAGCGACGACGACGGCGTGAGGATACATCCTCTTCAACTCCTTTTAAGAGCTCTAAGAAGTGATCCTATATTTATACACACAAGTGTAGTTGTCTTTCACCAATGTGGTACAAAGTTCATGACAAAAGCTCACTTGATTCAAATTTTCATTTCNGTCTTTGCATCTGAACTATGCCACATTTGCCAATATTTTGCCCTTCAACTATGCATTAGTGGTGGTGATTAGTTTTAGTAGTTTAGTGTTAGGCAGCAAGAAGAAATCTAACTCATTTTTGTAATTAACAAAGATATGATCACAAATTTTTATTGAAGATCGAGCAAATCTAGACCATTCGCATCATTCAAGGAAGCAAGTTGCATGTAATTCTTTTTACATCTCTTTTCGAAGCTAGCCATTTTTGTTAAAAAAAAAATACTAGCTAACCACTTTTAGTCAAGTTGTTTAGAATACACACAACATTTGCAAATAATTTAAAAATGCAGTTCAGTTATTGCAATTCAAACTTCAGGAAAATTGTGTAAGGTAACTACTTTTGGCTTCTTATTATGCGAACCATGACAACATAATTGATGACAAATTGCAGCGAGATTTATTTGATTTCAGTATATAAATGATGCAATCGCAGATTGTTTCTCTTGTCAAGACATTCTTTTAGTGAAGATATTAACCTTTTTATGCTTTAGGGAGTCCAGGAAATTATTAACTGCTGCGTTTTTGGCTTCGCATGTGATGCAGTTATCTTCTGAATTAAATGTTGCAATTGCAATTACAACTACTTTTTGACTTTTTGGAAAATAACGGTTATATCTATATCTATATCTATATTATATTAAAAGGAGGATAATATGCATTGTGGTTAAGCCAAGTGGTAAGCTAAAATGAAGTCACTTGACAATTTTAAGACAACATTAATAATTAGAAATTATAAATGGAAACATGATTAATGGAAGTAGTTGAATGAATCTTATATATAATCTAAATAGATCTTAGACAAATCTAATATGTATATCTATATTTATATCTATACCTATCTATTATTGATCCGCTCATAAATTTTCTTCTATACTAGCTAGAAATATGGAGTTAAAGAATTAATTAAAAAATTATAAAAATAGAAAATGTAAGAAGACGTAAATTGAGATAGCTTATGATTATTTATACTTTGGAGTAAGATAAAATATAAAATAAAAATCAAATTTACTTAAGATATTAAAGATTTGATCACTTTAAGAATTAAAAAATTTCAAGCATAAAAATAAGATCTTACATAAAATATACAAATTATTTACAAAAGTAAGAGAAATAAATAATTATTAAAAATATTTTAATAACAAGAATAATAAATTCATATTAATATTGACAAATCGAAAAAATGAATATTTATACACAAATAAATATTTTTATATAATTATAAAAATTTAACTTAATAAAGAACAAATTATAACCATTCGGATAAATGGAAAATGGATTACTATGCGAAAAATATTCATAAAAGTATAACTAAAAGTCAAGCTTAATATTAAACTAAGTTTTTTTGCGTACTGGGAAAAAAATACTTGGTACTTTTGGAAAAAAGTATAAAAATTTAAAATCTAATAAGAATTAACTCACATTAGATTTGATCACTTTAATCTAAAGGTATAAATCAATTAATATTGATTCCTATTTTCATTGTTAAAAGATTCCAAAACTTTTCCAAAATAAAAATTTATATTTTATAATTATTTACAAGCAAAATGATCTATCTTCTTCCATTTCATAACTTTTTTACTTTTAGAAATAGTATGTAGAAAAAAATGATAGTGGAACCATTGTTGTAAAAATTTGAAATAAGACTTTTCTAATAAAAAAATATGATAAGAGGAGAAGAGGGCGAATAGAGAGCATTATAAGTTGGTTAAGAAAGAAGCAAAGCTAGCAGTTACGGCGGCCAAGATTGCAGCTTTTAGTCATTTGTATGAGGAACTCGATGGCCGAGATGGGGATAAGAGGTTGTTTAGGTTAGCCAAGGAGTGAGAAAGGAAGGCGCGTGACTTGGGCCAAGTGAAGTGCATCAAGGACGAAGAAGGTAGAGTTTAGTTGGATGAGGGGCTTATTCGTCGGAGATGGCAGACCTACTTCCATAGTCTCTTGAACGAGGAGGGGGACAAGAGCATTGTACTGGGTGATTTGAAACACTCCGGTAGTCGCTGTGACTTTGGGTATTGTAGGCGGATTAGAGTTGAAGAAGTTGAGGGGGGTATGCGTTAGATGTGCAGAGGCAAAGCGATCGGGTCGGATCCCAGTGGAGTTTTGGAAGAATGCGGGCAAGGCAGGCTTGGAATGTCTCACTAGGTTATTTAATATAATTTTTAGAACGAAGAAGCTGCATGAAGAGTGGAAGTAGAGCACGATGGTTCCTGTATACAAGGACAAGGGTGATATCCAAAATTGCAATAACTATCGGGTATCAAGCTGCTTAGCCATACTATGAAAATCTAGGAGAGAGTGGTAGAGCTAAGGGTGCAAATGAGTGTGTCTATTTCCGAGAATCAGTTTGGATCGGGGCATTCGACTACAGAAGTCACCCACCTTGTTAAAGAGATTGATGGAGCAGCATAGGGAGAGAAAGAATGACTTACATATGGTGTTCATCGACTTAGAAAAGACATATAATAAAGTTCTGAGAGATTTTGTGGCGATGTTTGGAGGCTAGAGGTGTACTTATTGCCTACATTAGGTTGATTAAGGACATGTATGATGGAGTAAATTCCCGAGTGAGGACGGTGGGTGGGCACTCAGACCATTTTCCGGTTATGATGGGGTTGCATCAGGGGTCGACACTCAATCCTTTTTTATTTGCTCTGGTGATAGAAGTACTGACGCGCCACATCCAAGGGGAGGTGCCATGATGTATGCTATTTGCATATGATATTTTATTGAGCGACGAGACGCGAGACGGTGTGAATGCGCAGTTAGAGGTATGGAGGCAGACCCTGGAATCTAAAGGTTTCAAGTTGAGCAAGACCACGACTGAATACTTGGAGTGTAAATTTAGTGGCGAGACTAAAGGAAGGGAAGAGAGGTGAGGCTGGACTCGCAGGTCATCCCTAGGAGATGGAGTTTTAAGTACCTTGGGTCTATTATTCAGGGGGATTGGGAGATTGATGAATATGTCACACATCGTATTGGGGCGGGATGGGTGAAATGGAGACTCACTTCCAGTATTTTGTGTGACAAGAAGGGGCCACCGAAACTTAAGGGTAAATTCTACATAGTGGTGCTCAGACCAACGATGTTGTATGGGGCTGAGTGTTGGCCAGTCAAGATCGCTCATGTCCAGAAGATGAAGGTAGAATCGATGAGGATGTTGATATGGATGTGCGGGCACACCAGGTTAGATATGATTAGAAATGAGGTTATTCGGGACAAGGTGGGTGTGACCCCTATTGAGGACAAGATGCGGGAAGCGCGTCTTAGGTTTTTTGGTCATGTGAGGGGGAGGAGCGCAAACGCCCCGGTGAAGAGGTGGGGAGAGTTGATTAGGCAGACATGGCGCAACTTCAGCTGACCAAGGACATAACCCTTAATAGGAAAGTATGTAGGTCGAGGATTAGGGTAGTAGAGTAGGTAGTCTAGAATGTTCATAACAACAGTATTGACGCAAAGTCTCGCTTTATGTTGTTAGTAGGTTTGTATGACTAACCGTTATTTTCTTTCATTTTGATCACCTTACTGTCTTGTTGTTTTTATTTTACTTTTATATGGTTGTTTGGTACTGTCTCTTATTGTCTATATTCTCATTATTGTGGAGCTTATGCTTTCCTGAGCCGAAGGTCTATTGAAAATAGCCTCTCTATTCTCACAAGGTAGAGGTAAAGTCTGTGTACACACTACCCTTCTCAAACCCCACAGTGTGGGATAATACATAGTATGTTGTTGTTGTTGATAAGACAAATCACACTTTGAAATATGAGCAATAGAGTCAAAGTTACTATTGAAATATTTTTATATTTATTTGTCTTGTATTAGAATGAGTATGTAAAAACTGATATTAAATTTAAACAAGCTAATGAAACACAAGATAATGGTATAATATTAAGTATTGAATAATATACTAGCACAAAAAAAATCAAAAATTTTATCATACAAAATAAGAAGGATAAAACTTATTTAAATTTGAGATTAGAAGGTTTTTTCTTAAGTATGATAAGAAGGACACATAACTAAAGTATAACAAATAAAGAAAAATTAAAAATGTTGAATAATAAAAATAAATTAGAGATAATGTGAGGATATTTATACTAATAATTACTGTAAAAAATAAAATAAATTAAATATAAAATAATTAAAAATTATTGATAAATTTAAATAATTTTCCAATCAAATTTTTTAAAAAGAAAATTTAATTTAATATAGAAAATTACATACCTATATATATTATATTAAAAATAGTAGTAGATAAAAATATTAAATAAACTGAAAAGTTTTAAAAAATCACACGAAAACATGATAATATTAAATATTAGATAACATTATAGCAAAAGTAAGAAAACTAATTAAAATTTAAAAAATTCTATATTTGAAAATAAAAGAAAAATACTATTTGAACGTTATATTAGAAAGTTCTTAAAGTTACGATGAGAACGCTCAAAATACGCATATGACCACTAAATTGAAGTCTTGCTAGATAAATAAAAATAAAAATTTGATACTAAATAAAAGATTTAAACATACTAAATAAATATATCATCTAAGTAATTTCACTAATGAAAATTAAATACCAAATTTTTAAATAAATGCACGTAATGCAAGAAAATTATTATAAGAAAATTCAATAGATTTGAAACATTATAAAAGAACTTATGTATTATTCTCCCTGTTTCAATTTAGAAGACCCATTTCGCTTATCGAGAATCAAATTACGTGAAGTTTGACCAATATTTGAAAATATATTTTGTTATCGTATTGACATGAGAAAAATTATAACTTATAGTGCTTTTCGTGTAGTTTTGTATATCTAAAGTTTAATTTTAAAATACTAAGTTGAACTAATTTGATTTTTATAGTTTAGTTAAATTGATTGTCGATAAGCGAAATGTGTCACCTAAATTGAAACAGAGGGAGTACTTTTTAGGATAATTTAAAGTTATATTTTAAAATAAAATATAATATATTTGAGTATAGGTAAAATATTTATATAAAAAGCTAATTTAAATTTCTTAGTAGGAAAGAGAATGTATAAAGAGGACAATAAAGATACTGCGGGGATACTTATATTTTCAAATTTATTTCAAGATAAATAAATTAAATTATTAAATAATACTAAAATTTCTTAGTAGGAAAGAGAATGTATAAAGAGAAAAATAGAGATAGTGCAGGGATACTTATATTTTCAAATTTATTTAAAAATAAACAAATTAAATTATACTCAAAAATATTATTAATATATTTAAATGATGAAAGAGATTCGAGTAAGAAGATAATAGTGTAAAAATACATTAAAATTCAAGAATCAATTTTTTTTCATTTATTAATAATTACTCAAAGGGTAATAAGCAAGACATTAAGTCAATTTATAAGAGAATAAAAGATCACATCTACAATATTAAGTAATAAATAATGCAAAAACTATAAGGAATGAACAATAAAGAGAAAACAAAACTGTCTAAAAATGTAGAATGATAAGACTTATCTGAATTTGAATAAATAAATAATTTAAATAATATCTTATATATTCAATTTTAGTGAAATGAACCAAACACCCAATAGAAATAATTCATTTAATACTAATAATTTATATCTTATTTATTTTTTACATAACTAATCTCTACATTATAATCTCTATATAACTTATCTTCGTACCAACAAGCCTTAGTGGGCATTTGGACGTAAGAATTGTAAGAGCCCGTTTGGACATAAAAACTTTTTTTACTTTTTTTTGAATTATTTTTTATTTTTTTCGAAATCAGTGTTTGGATATAAGATTTTTAATTTTCACTTGAAGATGAATTTTGAAAATTTTCAGAAATTTAAATAACTCCAAAAAGTTGTATTTCAAAATTTTCACTCAAATCACTCACAAAACTTAAAAACTACCCAAAAAATATTCATGTCCAAACACAACTCTAAACTTTCAAATACCATTTTCACTTGAATTTTTTTTGAAATTTAACAATTCTTATGTCCAAACGCCCACTAAAATTCCGGAAAAAAGTGATTTTTTTTCACGTGAAAATGATATTTGGAAATTAGAGTTATGTTTGGACATGAATATAATTTTGGGTTGTTTTTGCATATTTGTGAGTGATCTGAGTGAAAATTTTGTTTTTTGAGTGTTTTAAATTTTCAAAAAAATTCAAAATTGATCTTCAAGTGAAAATTAAAAATTTTATGGTCAAACGGTGATTTCGAAAAAAGTGAAAAATTTCATGGCCAAAGGGCTTTTAGACTATGTGAAAATCTTCGTAAAAATTGTGTGGGGTAGCTACTTTTTAAAGTGGTAGTTACTTTTTATCCAGCATTTTTTAATGTTGAGCAAAAGTAGCCACTAATTTATTAAAATTAATATGAAAAGACGGTGTTACCATTTCTTCTATCTCTTTTCTGTCCATGTTCTCTTCCTTGCCAGTTTCTCCGTCTCCCTTTTGTCCGGCGAAATCTATTCCTAGATAACATTCTTCCTCTCTGTCTTTGTTCCTCTTTATTTCTACCCTTGCACTCCAAAAATTCTGCTATATGCTAAAAGCCCTAATTTTTGTTTTATTCTCTTATTGTGATTTTGGGTAAAAATGCGTATTTTAATTGCGTTGCTATACTTTTTCTTTTTCTCTTTGTTTGAATGTGTAGAGTTCCTGAACTTAAAGTTTCAAGTTCAAAAAATAAAGACATGTAGTCCTGAACTTAGAGTTACAAGTTCAAAAGTTAAGAACATGTGGTCCAAAACTTAGAGTTACAAGCTCAAAAACTAAGGACATGTAGTCCTGAACTTAAACTTACAAGCTTATAAATTAAGGACAGCTAGTCTTGAACTTACAATAACAGGCTCATAATTTAAGGACATTTGGTCCTGAACTTAGAGTTAGAAGTTCAAAAATTAAGGATACTTGGTCCTTAACTTAGAGTTACAAGCTCATAAATTAAGGACAACTAGTCTTGAACTTACAATAACAAGCTCATAATTTAAGGACATTTGGTCCTGAACTTAAAGTTGAAAGTTCAAAAATTAAGGACGCTTGGTCCTTAACTTAGAGTTACAAGCACATAAATTAAGGACATATAGTCCTAAACTTAGACTTACAAGCTCATAAATTAAGGACATCTAGTCCTAAACTTACAATAACAAGCTCATAAGTTAAGAACACTTGGTCCTGAATTTTATGACCAGAAAGGTATTTTCGTTCGGACAGATAAAAAATTATTAAAACAGTGGCTAAAGACTAAAGACATTTTAAATAGTGACTTAAAAGTTATACATATCTTATTATTGGCCAACCGTGCACTTACCACAAAATCTTCGGCTATCTTTTGCTTTTTATAATTTTGTGCAATGTCCTCTTTAACCCTTTTGGACACCGTTTTAAATTTAAATTAAAAGTAAAAATAAAAACACAAGTGTCAGTTAGGTAAGCGCTTTGAATTCTGAAGAGCACTGGAGGAGACGTTGCCACAGTTGAAGCCATCAGTTTTTTAGACTGATGTAGAGTATATCATCACCCCTTTCGACTTCAAATCCATCAAAACAATTAGAGATGATAGGACGAGCATTTGCAAATAGATCATCATTGCGAGCGATTCTGAAAAACGAAACAAAAATTTCTGAATTACGGTTTGGAAGGTGGATTTCAGTTTCGAGTAATGGTGCCGAAGAAGCAGAGCTGAGTGGGAGGCGATTCGCAGCCCTTTGGGGAAACGGGGATTACGGAAGGCTAGGGCATGGGACTCTTGAGTCGCAGTGGCGCCCTAAGGTTCTCTTTCCTTCCGTTTTCGATAATCAAAACCTCCGTGAGATTGCTTGTGGCGGTGCTCATACTCTCTTCCTTACAGGTTCTATAAATGTTCTCTAACTTGATCATATGCAGTTGGGATTCTTAGAAGAAAATGTAATTTTACTCCCTCTTATTTGTTACTCCCTCCGTCCCATTTTATGTGGCCTTGTTTGAATGGACAGCCATAGACATTTGTTTGGTTGCTAACAAAGTAGTTCTGGGATTATTATCGTACACCCAATGTCGGAGTCGGACAAATAAAAGATTTTGGTACAAAATGTTTCGGAAGACGAATATATAGATAGTGATTAAATCACAACTAGTATATCTAAAGGTAGCTAATATATAGTAAATGAGACAATAATAAAAGGAACACCAGAAATTAACGAGGTTCAGCAAAAATTTAATTTTTGCCTATTCCTCGGACACAATCAAGTCAAACTTTATTTCACTCCAAAAATGCAAGTGAAATACTACAAGAGAGAAAGAAGATTCGAATGCCTTTAGGAGATAAGAAGGAAAGTGAGAGATATTTTCAAATGAACAAAACCCTTGCTATTTATAGAAGGGAAATTGTCTTAATAATTTCATGCATGACATCATATTAAGTGTGATCATGCAATGTAAATGCATGAAAATGTATTTATCAATTTCTTCCAAAAAGGAGGCTTCAAATGTTCACACTAGTTCAATTAATCTTGCCATCAAATTCAACAAATCTCCACCTTGGCAAGATTCCACCTTTTCAATTTTCTCTCATTGATAGATTTTGATTGTGTCTTCAACTTCAATCTTCAAGGTTCAACAATGTTGATCAAGTTCAAACAATGTTGAAACTTGATCGCAGTCACTACTTTTGTTAGCATATCGGCAGGGTTGTCTGTAGTCTGAATTTTCTGTATCATGACTCCACCTTCTTCTATAATATCTCGTATAAAGTGATATCGAACATCAATGTGCTTCGTCCTTGCATGATAAACTTGGTTCTTTGCTAATTGGATAGCACTCTGACTATCACAAAATAGTGTGATGCTTTCTTGACCAATACCGAGCTCTCTAAGCAACCCTTGAAGCCAAAATGCCTCCTTTACAGCCTCCGTAATTGCCATGTACTCTGCCTCAGTAGTAGACAAAGCAACCGTTGACTGTAAAGTAGACTTCCAACTAACTGGTGCATTTGCAAAAGTGAAAACATAACCAGTAGTTGATCTACGCTTGTCCAAATCACCCGCATAATCCGAATCACAATATCCAACCATATATTGACCTTCCTGCTCAAAAATCAATCCAACATCTAAAGTATTACAAATGTACCGTAGAATCCATTTCACAGCTTGCCAATGCTCCTTTCCTGGATCATGCATATACCTGCTCACAACTCCTATAGCATGTGAAATATCAGGTCTTGTGCAAACCATTGCATACATCAAGCTACCAACGGTGTTAGCATATGGCATTCTTGACATATACTCTCGTTCAGCTTCATTCTTCGGTGACATAGCAGCACTAAGCTTAAAATGAGGAGCAAGAGGAGTGCTAACCGACTTCGTGTTGTTATTCATGCCAAATCGATCGATTACTCTCCTCAAGTATTCTTTCTGAGATAGATAAAGTTTCTTTAAATGTCTATCTCTTTTTATCTCCATGCCAAGAATTTTCTTCGCCTCACCCAAATCCTTCATCTCAAACTCCTTTCTTAGTTGAATCTTCAACTTCTCAATTTCCTCTTGACTTTTAGAAGCTATCAACATATCATCAATGTATAGGAGAAGATATATGAAAAATCCGTCTTCAAGCTTGCACAAATACACACAATGATCGTATTTGCTTCTTCTATACTTCTGCCGCAACATAAACTTGTCAAATCGTTTGTACCATTGTCTAGAAGATTGTTTCAATCCGTACAACGATTTTTCAAGTTTGCACACCATATTTTCCTTTCCAGCAACTTTGAATCCTTCTGGCTGAGTCATATAGATTTCCTCTTCCAAGTCTCCATGTAAAAATGCAGTTTTTACATCTAACTGAACTAGTTCCAAATTCAACTGTGCTACCAAAGCCAACAAAACTCTAATGGAGGAGTGTTTCACGACTGGAGAAAACACCTCATTGTAATCAATTCCCNTAAACTTGTCAAATCGTTTGTACCATTGTCTAGAAAATTGTTTCAATTCGTACAACGATTTTTCAAGTTTGCACACCATATTTTCCTTTCCAGCAACTTTGAATCCTTCTGGCTGAGTCATATAGATTTCCTCTTCCAAGTCTCCATGTAAAAATGCAGTTTTCTAACTGAACTAGTTCCAAATTCAACTGTGCTACCAAAGCCAACAAAACTCTAATGGAGGAGTATTTCACGACGGGAGAAAACACCTCATTGTAATCAATTCCCTCCTTTTGAGCGTACCCTTTGGCCACCAATCTTGCTTTGTAGCGAACATCTTCTTGGTTAGGAAATCCTTCTTTCTTTGCAAATACCCATTTGCACCCAATTGCTTTCTTGCCCTTCGGGAGATTGGCCAATTTCCATGTGTGATTCTGATGAAGGGACTGCATTTCTTCATTCATGGCAATCCTCCACTTATCTTCTTCTGAACTTTGGACTGCGTCTTTATAAGTGGTAGGAACACCATCAGCTACAATTGAGGCTGCACAAGCCACCGTTTCTATGAGACGAACATGTTTCGTTATTGTTCTTTTTGGTTTGCTGGTTGCTATTGATTCAAGTTGTTGTTGAGGTTCCTGAGTTGGAATCTCCCCCTCTACTGGCTCTACTTCCAGAGGAAAATCTTCTGATGTTTCCTCGTTTTCTCCCTGTGTTGGAAAAATTAATTTTCCCTCAAACTCCACCTCCTTTGAAGCACCATTAGTTTGTTAAACATCTTCAACTGTCACCTTATTTGTTATGGCAGATTCATCAAAGGTAATATTCTGCTGAATATAATTTTCCTTGTCTCTGTACACTAAGCGGTATCCTTTGACTCCAGAAGTAATCCCCATAAATATAGCTTTCTTTGCTCTCGGATCCAATTTTGACTATTTCACATGATAGTATGCAATTGAGCCAAACACATGCAAAAAATTATAATCTTTAGCAGGTTTTCCATACCATTTTTCAAATGGTGTCTTGCCTCCAATAGCGGCAGATGGTAGACGAATAATGAGATGGCATGCATATGTAATTGCCTCAGCCCAAAATTCTTTGCCCAAGCCAGCATTGGACAACATACACCCACCGTACCTTCTCCAGCAAGGTCCGGTTCATATGTTCTGCCACTCCATTTTGTTGTGGTGTATGTCTGACAGTGAAGTGTCGGATGATGCCATCATTTTCACAGACCTTATTGAAATGATCATTTTTGTATTCACCTCCATTGTCTGTGCGGATACACTTGATCCTCCTGCCTGTTTGATTCTCCACCATCGTCTTCCATTTGAGAAAAATTCCCAACACTTCGTCTTTCCTCTTCATTGTATACACCCACACTCTTCGGGAAAAATCATCAACAAAGGTTATAAAATAGTGCTTCCCACCCAATGAGGGTGTTTTGGAAGAACCCCAAACATCAGAATGTACATAATCCAAAATGCCTTTAGTATTATGGATCGATGTACCAAATTTAACCCTTGCCTGTTTCCCTTTGACACAATGCTCATAAAACTCCAAGTTGCAAGTCTTTACTCCTTTTAACAATCCTCGATCTGATAGATTTTTCAAGGATTTTCCTCCAGCATGTCCCTAGCGCATGTGCCATAGCCTGGTTGTTTCTGCCTCTTTGTCGTCACTGGATGTCACTGTCGCTATCCCAATAATTGTACTACCGTGATACTGGTACATGTTATTTTTCTCCCGATTGGCTTTCATTACCACTAGTGCACCGGAGCATATTCTCATCACTCCATTTTCTGCAATGATTTTGAACCCTTTTGATTCTAGGGCTCCCACAGAGATGAGATTCTTCTTCAAATTTGGTACATATCGAACATCTGTTAATGTTTTGATCATTCCATCATGGTTCGTTAATCGTATTGAACCAATGCCATATGAGGTAAGAGGGCTGTTATCCGCTGTGTGGACGACTCCATATTCTCCTTCTTGAAAATCCACGAACCAGTCCCGGTTGGGACACATATGATAGCTACAAGCTGAATCCAACAACCATATGTCACATGGTTTGAATGACTCAGTTGTAACTAGTGAGAAATCAGAATCGTCACAATCAGCTACATTTGAATCCATGACAACCTTCCCATT
The DNA here is from genome assembly GCA_005239505.1 of Nicotiana paniculata. NCBI lineage: Eukaryota > Viridiplantae > Streptophyta > Magnoliopsida > Solanales > Solanaceae > Nicotiana > Nicotiana paniculata. Next base: position 12,575 of record ML362514.1, read on the forward strand.
GTTAGGTTTGGCCTTGTTTTTCAACTTTGGACAGTCTTTCTTCCAGTGCCCCTTTTCTCGGCAAAAGGCACATTCATCTTTGCTGGGCCTGGATTTTGACTTGGATCTTCCTTTCTTCGTTCTCATATGATTTTGAGAACGGCCTCTCACGACCAATG
>ML362515.1:0-55391 GCA_005239505.1 Nicotiana paniculata
CACTTTAAGTGGAAAAACTCTCGTACCCCCTTTGGGGCGTATAAAAAAAGGAGGTGTGACAGGACCTACATGGTTCAAGGTTGAATTTCAGGTGATAGACATATCGGCATCCTAAAACCTGTTGTTGGGACGTCCATGGATACATGGCACTGGGGATGTGGCATCAACATTGCATCAGTCAATAAAATTTGAATGGAACCACCAGGAGGTGATCATCCATGGAGACGGAAGCAATCCTATCTATAGTCGCCATACCATCCCGGTGATTGAAGGTAGAAGAAGGCTGGGTGGAGAAACCTACCGCCACATTGAACGGATAAATGCAGTAGACAAAGAAAAATGGTGGGACAGTAAGATCGAGAGCATACTGAACTGGAGTGGATACGAGCCTGGCAAAGGACTCGGTAAGAATCTTCAGGGGATTTCCAAACCAATATAGCTGAAGCAACATGGCACCACTTTTGGGCTGGGATACAAATACACATGGCAAGAGTACGAGAACTGGTCGCCACCATGGCGCGGCCCATACTATCCATTGGAAAAGCCGATACCGCATCTGGAGCAGACCTTCCAGCAGGCCGACGTAATATGGGGGTCAGAGGAAGAAGAAGCATTGGCGGCCTTGAAAAATCTATTCCTGAAAGATGGTGACGTGGAATGCTGTGTTGTTGTTGCGGAGGAGGAGGAGGAAGGCCCTACCGTCCAAGTTGTGAGTAAGGGATCATTCCAGAAGAATTGGACTGTCAGAGCATCCAGGGCCCGACGAGTCCCGGGGTAGCAAGGCTGAACAAGCATTGTTTATTTCATTTTTGCTAATGATTTCCTTTTCGCATTTTCCAATAAAATCTCCAAAGTTCCAAAGCACTCAAAAATCACTTTTATGTTTCAACGAATCAGTATTTATTTATTATTGTTTTCTCTCATTACTTTTATCTATACATCATTACTATTTCCTGTCTTGATGAACCAATTACTATGACATGCAATGAGACAACGCAATAAAAGGACAGTGATTCAGAAGAAGAGGATGTCATACCCGATGAAATTATCAGAGAAGTTGAGGATTTTGAAAACAAGACTAAGTCCAATCTGGACGAAACCGAGATAATCAACCTGGGAGATTCAGAAACTGTCAAAGAAACTCGCATTAGCATTCATTTATCGCCATCATAGAAAAAGGAATACACCCGGTTCTTGAAAGAGTATGAAGACATATTTTCATGGTCATACGACGACATGATTGGTCTAAGTACATCCATTGTGGCCCACAAGTTGCCGACCAATCCAATGTGCCCGCCAGTAAAACAGAAACTCAGAAAGTTCAAGCCTGATATGAGTCTAAAAATCAAAGAAGAATTTACCAAGAAAATCAATGCCAAGGTCCTCAGGGTAGTTGAATATCCAACATGGTTAGCCAACATCGTGTTAGTGCCCAAGAAAGACGAAAAAGTTAGGGTCTGTGTCGACTACCGGAATCTCAATCGAGCCAGTCCAAAGGATGATTTTCCCCTTCCAAACATACACATCCTGATTGATAATTGTACAAAGCATGAACTTTAGTCGTTCGTGGATTGTTTTGCCGGATACCATTAGATTTGGATGGACGAAGAAGATGCTGAGAAAACAACTTTCATTACGCCGTGGGGAGTCTACTTTTATAAGATGATGCCATTAGGCCTAAAGAATGATGGGGCCACCTATATGAGAGATATGACCACTATCTTCCATGACATGATACATGAAGAATCGAGGTGTATGTGGATGACATCATCATCAAGTCCAAAAGAGCCACCGACCATACATCGAAGCAGTGTCCTACAAAGCAGTGACTAAGAAAGTCATGGCAAACTTTGTCCACGGCCGTATCATTTGTCGGTTCGGGTTTCCAGAGTCAATCATCACTGAAAAGGGCTCCAATCTCAACAGTGATCTGATGAAATCCATGTGCGAGACTTTCAAAATCAAGCACAAGAATTCCATGCCTATAGACCACAGATGAATGGAGCTGTGGAAGCCACCAACAAGAACATCAAAAAGATATTGAGAAAGATGATAGAAAAGCACAAATAGTGGCATGAAAAGTTATCATTCGCCTTACTGGGATACCGCACCACAATTCGTACATCAACCGGGGCAACTCCTTATTTATTGGTTTATGGTACAGAAGCTTTTATTCCTGCTGAAGTGGAGATTCCTTCCTTAAGAATCATACAAGAAGTTGCGCTCAGCGACACATAATGGATAAAAGTCTGGTACGAGCAATTGGCCCTCATAGATGGGAAAAGGATGAATGCAATATGTCAATGACATCTTTATCAGAGCAGAATGACCAGAGCTTTCAACAAAAGAGTCAAACCAATGCAATTCACACCAGGGCAGATGGTGTTAAAGAAGATCTTTCCACGTCAAGATGAAGCCAAAGAGAAATTCTCTCCCAACTAGCAAGGTCCATACATGGTTCATCGAGTATTGACATGAGGAGCTCTTATACTTGCAGAAATGGACAAAGAAGTCTGGCCAAAGCCAATCAATTCAGATGCAGTCAAACGCTACTATGTGTAATTCTTTATGATGTAAACTGAACTACGCCCGACCTGATTCCCGTTTAAGAGGGGATACGTAGGCAGCCCTATGGGTTCAGTCATAATTCAATAAAAATCTCATTCCCCCCTCCCCCCCCCCCAATTGGAAACTGGGGCAGAATTTTGAGAAGGACCCTCAAAATTCTGAAGCAAGTTCAGCCGATCGCAGCATGTACAACAGTCAGAATCATCAACCATCTAACTGGGGCATAATTTTGAGGAAGAGCCTCAAAATTCCGTAGCATGAGTAGTTGCAATGTATTGAACCATGTCACAGACGTCAGTTCATCTAAATTTCTCAAAATATATTTTAACTATGTCTTTATAAAATCATGCACGTTTTCAAAATATAGCTCTGTTTAGCAAACGCTACCCCGATGACATAAACTGGATCATTAGACCAAGCAGAACGAAGCAAACAAAGCCAGCAGGGATACGAACCAACCTTCCCCATCTACAGAACTTACGACTTTTCTTTGGATGCAGGAATAAAGAACAAACAGGTTTCGAAGTCACAAACTTCAACACATTCGCAAATGTAAAGTTACTATCAACACAAAAGAACGAACATGCTCCATAGTCACAGTTCTCACAACAATCGCAATACCACAACCTATTACCAGCTAAGAAATCCTACTAGCATTCAATATTTGTTCCTTTGTATAAGGCCAAGCCCTGCCTTCATCTTGCACGGGAATAAGCTCTGTCCCACATTTTGCATGAGGTTAAGCTCTACCTCCATTTGCATAAGGCTAATCATCTGCCTTCCGTCTGCATAAGGCTAAGCTCTACCTTCACTTGCATAAGGCTAATCTCCTGCCTTCCCTTGCATAAGGCTAATCTTCTGCCTTCCATTTTGCATTAGGCTAACCGCTACCTTCCCTTGCATAAGGCTAATCTCTGCATTCCATTTTGCATAAGGATAACCGCTACCTTCCTATCTGCATGAGGCTAAGCTCCTCCTCCAATTTACTTTTTCACCGAGACTAAGCGCTGTCTCTCAAGCATTATCTAATTCGCTTCTCTTTCGGGCTAAGATCTTCCCTTCAATTCGCAAGGCCAAGCTCTGTCTTGTCAGCATTACATTATTGCATATCATGGGCTGAAATATCGCCAACCTGTCCAAAGGCTTCATACTCTAACGACATCATCCTCACAGCCGGAAGACACCATGTCATGGCCTGAGGATCTCTCTCAATTTGCATATCATCATTCAAAGGCATCATAGTTTGGGGGAACCATCTGCATGGCCCGAGAACATCATTTCATCGCCTACGAATCTCTCATCAAGCCATTCATGGCCCAGGACATCATGGTCTAAGGACGTCATCCCTAACCGTCCAAAGACAACTTTCATAGTCCAACGGGAACCTGCATCATGTTTAACTTTATGCATAGTATACGCTTGTATTGCTTTTATTTTTAGGTAATCCGGCAAGCAACGGCTATCCCAGCAGGAGCAATCCCGCTCCAGTTCTCCCAACCGTATCAAACCCGATATACCGCAAGTCGTTCATTCGCTCATCCCTAGATGTTGTATCCACTCTTGTGATAACTTCGTCGGTATACTTTGCCGATGAACCCAGAACTACATACGGCCTGATTCTTGTAAAACCAGGGATATATAGGCAGTCAGAAACCAGAGCGCGGCCCTAAATCAATCAAACTGTTTCTCTCGGTCAAAATTGGCCATCTATCTTTACCCAACAACTCTTTCATCCTTTTCGGATAAAGAGGGGCAGCTGTTGATACCCAATTTTTCTCAAAATATTTTTAAAATTGCATATGTACCTTCAAAATCATGCATTAACAACGATTGGTATCTTTCCATAATTTTCCTATATTTTGTCTAATTTATCTAGCATTTTATTTCCAATAAATAATTACAAAATTGCGTCACAAACGATTGCCAAACATTTCTTGATTTATTATTTATATTTATGGTCTTATTAAGTCCAAATTATCCCATAATTAGCCAAACTGGCACCTTTTGGCTATAATTGCAATAACCTTGCAATCATAGCCCAATCATATAATTGGGTACCATTTTCCCACCAGAAATTAATCATTTGTATATTTAAATACTAAATAATCTTTTTAAAACTATTTTCTATGCATGAAATTCATTTTTATGATTATTAGTTATTTTATAAATTATTTTAATTAATTTGGATTGGGTATTTGTCAAATAGCCTATTCTATTTTGATTCTAGCCTAAATAAAACCAGCCCACCTGATTAAATCAAGCTCAAATACCCCAAGCCCAATTCCTAAATCTACACGGACCCAATTCCCACTTAATCTGAACCGTTGATCATTTTGGATCAATGGACCAGATTCATCCTTTCCTAATTTAACCTAAGAGACTACCCCCCCTACCTCTCATTTTCCCTCACACACCTGCCGTCACTCCTCTCTTCTCTCTCAAATCCTCTCGACCAAACCCTAGCTCTCAAGCACCGTCACCGACATAAACTCCACATTGTGATGTTTCTATGCATTCTCCGGCCAGTCCTGGCCTTCTACCCTGTGTGGCTCTTCGATTTTATGAATCCTTAAAAGGGTTTCAAAGGATTCTGACCTGCTCTGGTTTGAGTCTATGTTCGCTGGCCTGTCTCAGGCCACTTTTCGTTTGTAAGTTAGAATCTCTCCTTGTTCATTACAACTCTATGGTTTCTAAGCCGATTCTCTCATCTCTGGGTTATCTATCTCTGAAACCCTATCTTTTAACTCCTGACTTCTTTGACCTGTAATAGATCTGGGTATATCCTAAGTTATTTTGTTGTTTTCTTTAATGATTTCTCCAATTTTTGCTAAAACGCCTCTTCGTCTTCAAACTAGGGTTTCTTGACCCCTTTTTAAAAATGATTCTTCTTCTGATTTAAGTGCTATTATGTGATTTTCAATATGTTTAAGAGTCTATTTACGTTTTTCCCATTTTGTCTGACTTATTATGTCAAAACCCTAAGTTTCTTATTCTTAACCATGGGTTCTGAGTCTGTTCTTGCTTATTTGTTCATTTGATTCATTTGCATGTCTGTTATTTATGAATTCATTCAGAGTTTATGTGATTTTACCTTATTAGGATTTTTTATGGTTGCTTCTTCTGCCTATATCACGTCTATTTTGTTAAGTCATGCTATGTTCTATGCGAATCCCTAATTTTGTGTGATTTCACCCTATTTGGCTTATTAGGGTTTCTGATTTTGCCTATTCCTGCCTATTATGTGTTTATCTCGCTTATTCTCAGAAGTTTGTGTTCATAAGTACTATGTTCTAGTTTGGATCCCTAATTCTACGTGATTTTTACTTTACCGTGCCTATTAGGGTTCTGATTCTTGCCTTTGTCCTGCCTATTATGTGTTTATTTCGTGCAATTTGTGTTGATTCCCCTTAATCAATACTACTTCTGTTTGAATCCCTAGTTCCCTGTGATTGACATCGTCCATTCTCTACTGATTTCAACCTCTAAAATATTTTTTTGCCTTATTTTATGGGCGATTATGCTGTCAATCATTTTTTTAGGACTTTCCTTAATTAGATTTTCTGAACCTAGCCTCAATTAAGTTCTGGCCCTCTAATGTGTGACTGCTTAGGGATCCCTATGAGATCTCTATGAACTCTGATGCATTAGAGTTGCCTCTTCCACACTGCACTTACTCAATTATGGTTGTGAAATCTAGGTGTGAGCACTGCCCGGGATCCCTTGAGGTCCTTAAGGAACTTTGATACACCCGGATATGAGAAAGGCTATGAAACATTTGGGCATTTGAGGTTCTGAGAATCTGGGCCTGTTGTCAGGCTCCCTATAGTGTAACTTCTTATTTTTCTTTATCTACTTATGTAATTCATTCACATTGGTTTGTAATAATTGTTATAAACGAATATTGGGGATTGATAGTGAAAAGGGGAGGGTAGCCATGTCTGTTGTCGATATCAATGGGGTAGAAACCATGACTTAGACTTACATTTCTATGTGCGCATTAGAATCCATGTTTAGGACCAATGCATTCTAAGCATGTCATGCATTAGATATCATGTTCTTAGGTTTGTTGTTTTAGCATCTCATTTGACATTATTTTCATCACTTAGAAATCCTGCTTCTAGGCTAAATAACAACATTGATATGAAAACTATTGCTACTGCATATTCTGAAATCATGTTGTAACTTTATGTGCATCTAGAAATCATGCTTTTTAGGAATTTTGCATATAAATCATTCTGCATCTTATAATGTTCATACTAGATACCTTATTTTAGGATCTCACTAAGTCACACCTAGCTAAGCTACTGATGCATGAAAAGGGACATAAGACAGTCTCACATATGATTATCCTATGTTAGTGAAACTGGTAATAACCCATGTGTCTCTGCAACACTTAGAACAACATGCTTTAGGTAAAACAACTTCTAAACTGTTTTAAATAATTCTGGTAACTATTGTGCATTCCTCCACGCCTAGGAAAACCTTAGGTAACCAACTTTTACCAAACTGGAAAATTGTTGCTTTTGTGTTTACTACCTAATGGTTAACAGGCTTAAAATCAGTAGGCAAACTTATTAGGGCCCCTACTTCTGGGTTTATAAAATTGAAACTGCATATCTTCTGTGTTTGATATTCACTTAGACATCATGTTTTAGGATCCTGTTTAATAATACTACCCGTGTTTGTGTTTTGAGTCGTGCTGATTACATGCATTATCTGTGGAGGTAAATCTGAGCCACTTAATTGCTCTTTCCTGCCTTTATATGCTAAAGTCCTATTTGTTCTTGTCTGTCGCCTAGTATTTTCTCCTTTTAAACCTTAGGGGTCTGTCTAGAACTGCCTATAGGTAGAGGTCCTAATCTCCTCCAGGACTATTAAGAAGGGACGGGTAACAACACGCATAGAGGTCGTTAAATAAACTCGCTTAATAACCACTAAGGGGTGGGAAAGGGTAGACATGGAATGATGACCGGTGCGCTAATGCCACGCGTAGCCCCTCTTATGAGGAGTGATTACTGGGCATTGTACTGATGTGATCCTATAGGATAAACAACCCAGGACCCCTCTATCCCCTACACATGTATGCTTAGACTACAAATCTTTCAAAATATTGCATATGTATTTTAGACCTTAAATTTTCAAAAATTTTAGCACATATGTGTGCTTAGACTGCGAATCTTTTCAAAATCTTTTACTTGCTTAAACTTTAATTGCTTATTTTCTACTTGTCTAAATTCACAAAGCTTGTTGGCCGGGAACCACAGTTGTGGACTTTGAGGGGTGCCTAACAGCTTCCCCTTGAAGTAATTTCAAGCCCTTACCCTATCTCTGGTTATCCAATCTATGTTTGTAAATGACCCTTAGTAGGTACTCTAAAACACCTTAATTTATTAGGTGGCGACTCTTCATTTCCTTACCCCTTTCCCAAAAGGAAACGAGTTGTCCCAATAATGTCAAAAACCCTGACCCATCCGAAAGGAGAGGAGAAGGGAGGGGCCACACCTGTGGACTCGAATTCCCAACTCATAAGATCAGTCTAGTAGGTCTGGATCCAACAACTAAGCCTAGAATCACATTGAACCAAATACCAATCCCAGATGAAGGACATGGTCACACAAGCAATAGACAATGTGTTGAATGAAATGAACAGAGTAGAAAGTCCACATACTTATTTTCTTATGACTATAAAGCATAAGCAAATTCGTGTGGCATGTTAACAGGACATACATAAGCAAATTCATGTTGCATTTGGTTATAGGGAACATGTCTGGTCCTTTTAAGATAATAGGCTATTTCTAAAGAAATTTCAAACACATGCATGGTCCAAAGCAGCTGAAGACAATTTCAAGCAGGGGATCAACCTTAATAAAAAAGTTTTAGCATAACGAATGACAATATAAGTTCAAACAAGTGAAAGAGTAACATGTGCAACATTAGCAGAATTGAGGTATATCACTTAGATTAACATGGCAAGCATACATGCCTAGTTTTCAGAACAACAGGATTATAGCAAAGCACCAATGGTCCTAAAAGAGACTCAAAACTAGGAGATTAAGGCATGAAGGTCTAACGAAGTTATAGTCAGAGAATAGCAAGTAAGAAAGCAAGTAGGCATGGCTTATAACAGTCGATAAGAATATTAATCACAAAGATTTCTAAGTCCAAAGATAATGGTATAAAAACATATTAACTTAAGGTTAATAGAATATGCACACTCTAAGGCTTGTGCCAGTTGACTATACATGACATGAGAGGATACGTATATTGAAATTCAACTGGAAGCTTTAGGCAATGCTAAAGAGTTCAAGATTGACTGATCATTGAGACAACAATAAGCATATAAGGTTCATGTGAACACAAGGCAAGGAAACAATAGATCATACATAAAGAACTCATCAGAAAAGAGTTCAATCAAGTAAATTCTGGGCAGGAGATGAACTCCTAAGAGTTCCAGTACAAGGGATCAAGGCAAGGCATGTGAAAGGATCATACAATAGGGGTCAAAATAACAGAGCAGGCTTAAAGGAATTGTTCAAGTTACACATATGAAATAGGTATGCTCCAAAACTCAAAATCCAAGTATGTTAAGATAAAACACAAGGGGTATAGGATAATGAAATCAAATATGAACATGAATAGAGGCAAGCAACAACATACTGATTCCAAAATCCAGAAAGACATGAATACCAATAAAAGAGAATAAATTGCAAGAGTCTTGTTACTCATCAATTTGCAGAATTAACGAGCTAATAAGGCAAAGATTAAGAACCAACAACTTTCTTATCAGTAAAACGGAGAGAACAACAAAACCCCCCAAATTTCTCAGTGCGTCAGAGTTTTCAAGGGCTTCAAATGAACCCAGGGCAGTGCTCACACTAAGAGAGAGGTCGAATAGTAGGATTCCGATGGCCTTGGCTTTCTGCCGGCCAAGGTCTCAAATTTCAGAATAGTAGAATGAGTGGAAGTGAGAGAATAATAGTGATTAAAGTTTGTTCAAGGGGATTTAGGGGGGGGGGTTTATATAGTAGTTAAATAAGACGAGTAAATAAGGAAAGAAGTCAATCAAACATAAACAAGGAAAGGAAAAATATGCATGAAATCAATAAAGCAACCATTAAAGGAAAGAAATCAAAATTCAAACCCTAATTAGGGTTCAACGTTTGAAAACTCGTCTACAGGTATGAGAAATCAACCATTCTTCCGTAAATATGGACGAGATGTTATCCAGATCTTAGCGATTGAGTTGAATGGGCCTGAATCTGAAAGATGGTACTTTCCAAGTTTAGGCAACTACTAAGTTACACCATAGTCTCGTAAGTAACAACAAGGTAACACGTAAAAGGTAAGTAAATCACAGAAGGAATCCATGATTTGCTCGAATTTGGAGAAGATTAGGGGAGGCGGCTAGTGTTTCTAAAGGAGGGAGGAGAAAATAGAAGAGGTTGTCTTTAGGAAATGGGGATTAAGGTTAGGTTATGGGAAATAAAGAAAGGGAGTGGGGTGTTTGTGAGTCGTTGATCGCTTTTGATCAACGACTGAGATTTAAAGGGAGTTGGGTCGGGTTTTGGAAACGGGTTCCGTCTGGGTTGAGATTAAAGGGTCATTTGGATTGGGTTGCTGGAGAGGAAAGTGAATGGGCTATGTATTTGGGCCAAAATTGGGCTTCTATTTAAATACACGAAACTTATCCAAAAGTAATTTATAAAAATACTTAATATATAAATAAAAATATTATTTATTCTCTAAAATGATTAAAAATAATAATTTAGCATTATTAAAACATAAAATACTATTTTGACACAAATAATGTAATAAAAGAGTACTTATGTATGAACATAGGCTATTATTGCAAAAATTACATAAATAACTATAATATAGATATAATTATATGACACGATATAAAAAATATTTTAAAACATGTATATGGGTGTAAAATAATAACTAAGATAATTGAGTTATTGAAAATAATTTAAAGGAATAATTAGCAAATATTCAAGTAATTTTAATGCAAGAAAAAAGTCCGAAAATTATGGAAAATGCTCGTATAAATCTTGTAAATTAAGTAATGATGCAAAATGACATTTTGAAAAGATATATATACTATTTAGAAAAATGTGAAGGCAAAATTGGGTATCAACAAAACATTCACCCAGTGAAGGGGTGAGAGATTTCCTCGCTCGATTCAACTGTGTGAGGATGACCAAACCAAATGTATCAAAAGGAATGACAGTAGCAGCTTTCCAGAATGGGCTAAACAGAAGCGGTTCAAGGGCGAACAGAAAGTTGTTAAGCCGGCTCATGAAGTATTCCCCGACCACTTGGGATGATATACACAACGGCTACTACGCCGAAGTACGAGCTGACAAAGACGACCTCAACGGGCCAACTCTACGGTTGACCTCAGTACAAATGGAATCCAGGAAGGACAGGAGGAACGACAACAGAAGAGACCTCGTAGGTCCGAGGGCCAACCGTGAAACACATCAACCATATGCAAGAGCTGCATCATACCCCCCCCCCCTCCGGTCACATCGACAACCCATTTAGGCCACAAACAGGGACTCACCGAAGCGAGAGAGGTATGCCCCCCTTATTATCCGCTCACAATTTCTATGTTTCTCATTCAGAAATAGTCTACGCCCTGGAGAAGCTCGGCCCAAAAGTGAAGTGGCCATAGAAGATGATGTCTGACCCGAACACCAGAAAGTCAAACACCCTCAGTGAATTCCACCAGAAAAGGGGTCACAAAACCGAGGACTGCATCTCCCTAAGGCAAGAGGCCGTGAATATGCTTCACCAAGGACACTTGAAAGAACTATTAAGCGACCGAGTAAGGGCAAACTTTGATCGAGGATGCAAACAACATAAAGGTCCAACAAAACTGCCTTCTCCAGCTCGAACTATCCAAATGATCAACAGAGGGGGCGACGACGCATCAATCAACATCGTAAAATTCACGACCGCCCACAAGCTGAAACGGTCAATCACTCATGAATTGTATGACGAACTCGAAGAAAGTATCATCTTCGATAAGTCAGATACCCATGGTTTGGTTTTTCCTCACTATGACGCCCTCGTTAATACTTTACGCATCTTAGATACAGATTTAAAATGTATTATGGTTGATGACAGAAGAGAGTGTATTATCCACCCTCGAGTGCTTGCATAAATGAAATTCGAGGATAAGATAGTGTCACATTGCATCACACTAATGGGTTTTAACAATGCATTTGAACGGACATCTGGAGAAATCTCACTACCATCCTGGCTGGAAGCGTCACTCTGGAGACCATGTTCCACATCATGGGTCAGGACATGGCATGCAACACCATCATAGGTCATCCTTGGATACATACCATGAAGTCCATCCCTTTCATCTTATACCAAGTCATCATATTCCCTATCCCTTGGGGAGTATTCAACATCCTAGGAGAGCAGCACACTTCCCAACAATGCTATCGCATCGCCCAGGATTGCACATATACCCAGCAAATGAAGAGCAAAGCCAAGGAGGCATATCAATTAATAGGGTCGAGGTTGAGCGGTGAAGAAGGAGAGGACGTCATCAAATATCCCAAAATCATAGAGGCCACGGGATCAACCGTGGAAGATCTCGACCCCGTCCAACTCGACAAAAAAGACCATAGCAAGAGAGCCTACATCGGCCACAAACTTTAGGAACCAGGTAAATCCCATTAATTCTGAGCTAACAACGTAGACTTGTTTTCCTTTTCCCATGAAAACATGCCAGGTATCCCAAAAGAGATAGGGACACACAAGTTGAACGTCGACCTGCTTTACCCCCAGTAAGGCAAGTTAGGCAGAAATGCAATTCTACAATAAATGATGCAGTCCGCGAGGAGGTTGAAAACTGTTGGAAAATGGCTCCATCAGAGAGTCGAAATACCCCCAATGGGTCGCCAACATAGTCATGGTGAAAAATAAAAATGGAAAATGGCGGATGTGCATGGAATTTACATATTTGAATAAAGCTTGCCCGAAAGACTCATTCTCGCTGCCCCACATCGACCAGCTCATTGACGCAAGAGCTGAGCACGAGTTATTAAGCTTCTTATATGCTTACTCAGGCTATAACCATATCCTCATGGAAGAGGAAGATCAGGAAAAAATCACTTTCATCACCAACCGTAGGACATATTGTTACAGGGTGATGCCCTTTGAACTCAAAAACGTAGGAGCAACGTATCAGATGTTGGTGAATAAAATGTTCAAGGATCACATCGACCACATGAAAGAGGCCTTCGACATACTCAGGTGATATATAATGAAATTGAACCCCGAAAAGTGCGCCTTCAGCGTAACCTTGGGGAAGCTTCTCGGCTTCTTGGTATCACAACTAGGCATCGAGGTCAACCCCAACCAAATTATAGATATAGAGGGAATATCGGAGAACTTAACCAGCAAGAAACAGGTTCAGAGACTGACTGGTCACCTAGCCACCCTGTCGAGGTTCATCTCACGGTCCTCCAACAGATGCCACAAGTTTTTTGACGTACTCAAGAAATACAACAGCCTCTAATGGAGCTCTGAGTGCGTCAACGCCCTGAAAGAGCTAAAAGCATACTTATCTTCACCCCCAATGCTATCTCAAGCGGATCCCGGAGAACGCCTCCTCGTTTACCTGGCCGTGTCCGATATGGCGGTGAGTGCGGTCCTAGTCTGAGAAAATAAAGGTACGCAATCTCCCATCTACTACATTAGTAAAACTTTAGTCAACGCCGAGATGAGGTATCCACACCTCCAAAAGTCGGCCCTGGCTTTGGTTGTAGCTTCACGAAAGCTTAGACCCTACTTTCAGTGCCACCCATATCGGTAGTCACGATTTCCGCCCTCAGGAGTGGTTTGCATAAACCCGAGATGTCGGGCAGATTGGCCAAAATGGCCATAGAGTTAAGAGAGCATGATATAACCTATCAACCGTGAACGGCGATAAAGTGGAGTACTTGCCGACTTTGTCGCTGACTTCAGCACAAAAATAATGCTTGTAGTCGAAAGAGAAGCCACCCACACTTCCCCCCAAATACAAGACCTATGGCTTTTGTATACCGATGGCACCTCTAACGCATCGGGGTCTGGACTAGAATTCATGCTCGAGGTCCCGACATGCGAAGTAATTCTCCAGTCCATAAGATGCCCGGACATGACTAACAATGAGGCCGAGTATGAGGCCGTGATTACAGGACTAAGGTTAGCACTCAAGTACGGAACGAAGTGAGTCATCCTACGCTGCGACTCTCAGCTCGTCGCCAACCAAGTCACAGGGAATTTCCAAATCAAAGAGCAACGATTACAACAATACCAGGCTGAGAGATGCAAGTTATTACCCGAATTCGATGAATGCCAGCTCTACCAAATCGCTAGAGCACAGAATATCGAAGCAGAATTCCTTGCCAAACTAGCAGCAGCCACTAAAAGCATAACCGGAGACGGAAACGTGGTCACTCTCCTCCACTCATCGATCGATCAAGTCGAGGTAAGAACTATAAACCTAACCTGAGACTGGCGCAATTGTATTGTTGCATATTTGAAGGACGCGTGATCCCAGATGATAAAAAAGAAGCCAAAAAGCTTCGAATGTAGGTGGCCAGGTGCAACGTCATAACAATGACCTGTACAAAAGAACGTATGGTGCCCCCTAGCAAAATTATTAGGCCCAAACCATACACAATGTGTTCTAGAAGAAGCCCGCGAGGACCATTACGGAGCTCATTCTGGCAATCGAGCTCTGGTCAGATGCCTCATACGAGCGGGCTACTATTGGCCCACCATGAAAAAAGAGGCCGCCAACTTTGTGAAAAAACTGCAAAAAATGCTAAAAATATGCCCCCATGATCCATCAAGCGGGCAAGCACCTCCACTTAGTCACCTCACCTTGGTATTTCATCAAATGGGGGATGGATATCGTAGGCCCCCTCCCAGCAGGGCAAGGTAATGTATGATTTCTTTTAGTTTTAACTGACTATTTTTCCAAGTGGGTGGAAGCAGGTGCATTCGCCCATATACGCGAGCAAGAAGTGATCGCCTTTATATGGAAGAATATTGTATGCAGTTTTGGCCTCCCAAAGAAATTAGTTGTGACAACGGGCCTTAATTCACCGGAAAAAAGATCGTCGATTTCTTCTAGAAATGGCATATCAAAAGAATACTCTCCACGCCATATCATCCCGCGGGCAATGGGCAAGCGGAATCCTCCTGATACGCTCAAATTACACCTTAAAATAGTGTAAGCGATCGATGTCAAATATAGTAACCCAACAAGGTTGGGGTCGAATCCCACAAAGAAAAATATGGAGGCGATTATGAATGCAAGAGAATTATCACTTATCGCGCAATGCCAAGCAAATAAGATTTTGGTTTTGAAAGTTGTTATAACTAAATGCGAAAATATAATCTAACCTAGAAGAAAGTAAAATGATCAATGGAAACAAGAATGGATTCTTCGGGAATTACACTCAAGTAACGATCCAACGTATTTTACGATTTCACAAATATGAGCGAGTTTATGTTAATTAGCTACGGATAATAATTCTTAATTAGCTTTTTCCAAAGACTAACAAGACTTCCTAATTGAATTATTCCTAACCCAATTAAGAGATTAAGCACACCCGGATATGGCTACAAGTAGTTCAATCCTATCCCTAGGTAGAATCTATAAAATGAGGGTTAAAGCCTCAAGTTCTTGTTAATTAATCTTTCCCAACCCCAAATTATCTTTTCCAAAATTAATTCGGAGTTAATGGGTGTGTCCTAGGGTTAGCTAATCCCTTTGGAAACATTAAAGAACAAGAATAATTAAAGAAACAATAACTCACTTCATAAATATAATAAAATCATTCAATACATAAGCACAACAAGGTACTTAATCCACACTTTAAATATGTAAATTTTCATAAACAAGATTCAAGTGTTGGAAATAAATACTACACACTTAAATATACAATACAAAGCAAGGAAATGAGGAAACAAACATAAATGGGTAAGAAAACCTTAACCACAAGAGTGAAATCTTCAAATCCCAAGTGTGTGTGCAAACCCTAGCTTCACAAATGTTTTCTCTCTTCTTCTCTACTCAAAAATATATTTACAAAGCCAAAAGATGATCAAAAATGACTGTTCGGTCGAGTATATGAGAGTGGGGATGGGAAAATGTGATTTTACATTCTTGTCCAGATCTGATGCTCGATAATCGCACCTGCGGAAGAATCCTCGCAGGTGTGACTCCGCAGGAGCAGAAGTCTTCTCGCAGGTGCGAGCTTTTGAAGCACTTGTCATTTTCCGCAGGGGAGGACAATTGGTCGCACATGCGGGATCGCAGGTGCGAAATATACTCTGCAGGTGAGACTTCTGTGTGGCTGGGATGGTCTTCGCAGGTGCGTTCATATCTTCGCAGGTGCGAGGTCGCACCTGCGACCTAAAATCTGCATGTGCGGAATCACTGAAGCATTTTGTCTAATTTTCATCCCCTTTTGTTCAACTTTCATTTCAATTCAACACCAACCATTTCACGGCATCACTTCCCTGAAAATTAAGCAATTACACACTAATAACAACCTCAAATTATCATTAAACAATACAAATTCTAATGAAAAGAGTCCAAAATGAGTGGTAAAATCACCACTCATCACCTCCAACAAATCAATACTGAATATCATGAAGAAAAAGATCAAGAACGCCAATGGACTATGGCCGGAACTACTGGCGGAAGTGCTATGGGCATACCGCACAACGCCGAAAACAAGCACAAGAGGGACGCCTTACTCATTAGTCTATGGGATTGATGCGTAATACCAGTCGAGGTCAGAGAACCACTTCTAAGATACTCCCACGAGAGCGGGTAGAGAAACGATGAAGGCATAAGGCAGGACCTTGATGAAGCCGAAGAACGGAGAGATATTGCTTACATAAGGATGATCTCCCAAAAACAATAAGCAGAGCGCTACTACAACAAAAAATCCAAGGTCAAACCACTCAAAGTCGGGGACTATGTGCTCAAGGCCAAAACACATGCAAGCGAGGACCCACGAGAAGGAAAACTGGGAACAAATTAGGACGGCCCATACAAAATCACAGAAACATAAAACAAAGGGTCATTTCAACTGGAAACGATGGAAGGAAAACTACTACCAAACAACTGGAACATCGCGCACCTCAAGTACTTCAACTTCTAAGAAAAATGTTCTCCGAGCCGTACTATTTTTCCCTCACCTAAGTTTTGTCCGAATTGGGTTTTCTCGGGGAGGTTTTTAACGAGGCGGCGAGGAGCACATTTCGAGTTAAGCACGAGCAGGTGAGGACACGAATTGATCAGTTCATAACTCGACCTATCGAATACTTCTTCAGGTCGACCAATGAAAGTACTAGATAGACTGGGACTGAAAAACTAATAACTCAATGAGGTTCTACTATGTTAAACACAAGTTGTATTGCTCGTATTGACCATTCACATTTTCCACTTAAGCACTCAAGCTTATGGATTTGGTTGGTACTAATAATCAGGCTCAAGTAGGCATCTTAAATTGAATAACTCCCTCATTTACAAACAATTTCAAGAAGTGCACGGGAGTTCAAAAACAATAAAGTGATAAGAAAAATCCTCAAGAAGTGACTCAACAACACTAGTCTACTACACATGCTCAACTTGTTTATTTTTTATTATATCAATTTCACCAGTCAATCCTAATTCATGTGCCCTCACAAGAAGGAAATAAAGAAAGTCCAACTCACACAATTTGCAAAGTCAACAACAAGGGACATATTTACAAAGCCACTCACACTTACAAAGACTTTCAAGTGCTACAACCAATCATACCATAGGCTTGCCCTTATTTTAATACATAGCATTTTCAAGAATATTCCGTTGGAGATCCCATAAGGGCTTTATAATCTTGTAATGTAGGTTTAGGGAAAGGAAGGATACACATTTGGAAAAATGGCTACACCCTCCTTGAACACTACTCACATTTTTCTTTCTTGATGCACTTTGTTTATATTTAAATCACATGGCCTAGTTTGCCTCTCGTTACCAACATAGAATCATTTTAGGCACCTCGCTACATTTCTTCAAAGCTCCCATATTTATTTACATAAACATTTCTTTTTCTCTTTTTCTCTTTTCTCTTGCTTCTTTTTTTTTTTTNTTTCAAAAGAGGAATTATTCTTCAAAAAAAAAGTGAAGGTTAGCATTGAGGTGACCAAAGAAAAAGTTCAAGGCTCAAATGGGATAACTAGTGATAATATATATACAATGGTGGCTACCAAGGCTAATGGGGTTTTTGAATATACAAAGAATGCCTAAGGTCATTTCTCCAACCAAACATAATTATCATTAGCATTGAAAGACCAACCGGGCAAGTTCTAGATGATGGACGCAAACACGAGAATTATTTATACAAACACTAACACACATGGCACATGAATCAATCAAGATGGATCAATTTCATTTTTTTATTTTTTATTTATTTATAGGAGTTTAGAGCAATATTTTTGAACTAGTGTGTAAAGAGTCACTAACAGAGCCAAGAATTTATCACAAAGATTATCTTTCACCATGTAACTTACTTGTTTACATTCAAAATCATATTTCGGAGGGGTATTCTTAGTACACATTTCACATACAAGACACTAATTTCTTTAGTACCAAATAATCCTAAAGTCTCTTCCTAGCAACACAAGACTAATTTCCTTAAGAAAGTTGTCACACTATCTATCATAGGGACAAGTCACCCGGTTCACTTCAAAAAGTGCTTCTTGGGAAAGAACCGTAGCATGAAGAAAACCCAAGAAAGTATTATTATTACGGAAATTAAACTAACTACTCAAAATAAAACTAAATTAAACTAAGTGCTCAAAATAAAACTAAATTAAACTAACTACTCAAAATAAAACTAAAAAGCTAAAAATAAAACTAACTATTAACAAAACTAAACCAATCACACCAAGCCCGGCAAGGGTACATAATATCTATAAATAACGAAGAAGCCCGACAAGGGCACATAACAATGTCATAAACACATGTCAAAACTAAGTCACAGATAGATAAAATGTACAAAANTTGCAGTGTCCTCACTGCACAATATCAAAATAATTGGCAAAGTTTGAGGGTCTCCCTGAGGTCTGCATCAGACTAGCAGACTGCAGGAGAAGTGGCTGGTCAGTGAGGCTGCGCCCCATCATCATCATCCTCATCAGCAGCATCACCCTCATCATCCTCATCAGCAGCATCCTCAGCCTCAGACATGAAGGAGTACTCTGCGCTATCATCAGCGCCTGCAACTGGCAGTGGCTTACTCGGCTGCCCCCACTTGAAGATTGATTTTACCCCCCTCTATTTCTTGACTAAGAGCTTCCCCTTCTTCTTATTCTTCACCTTCTCCTTTTTAAACGCATCCTGCAAATCAACATGTGCCTTTGCAAGGCTTGTGTAGGAAGTCTTCATCTGCTTCAGAGAAGCAGCCATCTCTGTCTGAGTGTCAAAACATTTCTTCATCTCAACTCTGGAATAATAGTCAGGTGGGGATTGTGGCTGTGAAGTGGGGGGTCCAGTGGGGAGCTTGGACACAAGGTCCCGAATAAGAGTGAGCTGGGAGTTCATCTCCCCAAGTGGACCTGTTGATGGACTAGGTTGTAAGGTAGATCCAATCTCGGTGGTAGTGGTGGTCATCTTTCTCTTCTTACTCTTTACTGCTCCACCTTCGCCCTTGACCCTCAATGACTGGAAGGGCTTGTCAGCCGGCACCCGCAGAGCATCAGGGTGTTCCTCAACCTCTGCCTGTCGGCATAACTTAGTGATTAGAGATGGAAATAGTAGCCCAGGCTCATTGTCAATCACAGATTGATGCATCTCCTGTAGAATATAGTGAACCGGGTTCACTGGAACACTGTCGATCAGGCAAGCAATGATCAGAGCCCTGACGTAGGATACGTCTGTGACATTCCCACTGGGGGAGACTCTGCTGCTCATTATGTACAACCATATCTTGGCTTCGGTCGTGAAGTCAGTCGACTTCAAGACCTTCCTCTTGGTCGCCCATTTTGATCATACACTTTCTGGGTATAGTTTGGAAGCCAGCCATGTTGCATTTTCACAATTATCCCGCTCCACCACTGGCTCTATCGGGTGGTTTTGAATTCCCAGGACAGCATTTATATCTTCCACCCCGAATCTCACTTGCTTTCCTCGGATGATGAGGTGAGGATCTTGAAAGGTTGAACGCCTGAGATTGGCATAGAACTCACGAACCCATGTTTTGTTTGCAATGCATGGAGTGGGAAATAAGCATGACCACCTAGACGATACTAGTCGTTCATAGAATTCGGGCAGTTTCTCATTCACTTTGTCCATGGCAATGCCTCGCTCAAGTATCAATTTTTTTTGTGAGGAGGTGCTCAAAATACCGGCGCTGACAGGCAGCCGACATGAACCGGTAGTCATCATATTGACCTTGCTCGAATCAACTAACATTCAACCTCGTTCGAATTAATAAAGAGTAGCATTCGACCCCGCTCGAATTTAACTCACAATTGACCTCGTTCGAACTGATTAAGAGTAAAATTCGACCTCGCTCGAATCAACTTACATTTGACCTCATTCGAATTAATAAAGAGTAACATTTTACTTTGCTCGAATCTAACTCACATTCGACCTCGTTCGAATTAATAAAGAGTAACATTCGACCTCACTCGAATTTAACTCACATTCGATGTCGTTCGAATTAATAAAGAGTAACATTCGACCTCGCTCGAATTTGACTCGCATTTGACCTCGTTCGGATTAACTAAGAATAACATTCTACCCAGCTCAAATTTAATTTACAGTCGACCTCGTTCGATATAATTAAGGTGACATTCGACTTCGCTCGAACTAATTAAAGTCACAATCGACCATGTTCGAGTTAACGACTGCCAACATAGAGTTCTTCTAATCAAGGTAACCAAACAAGGAAAATATCCAAGAAAAAACAGAGAAGATTAAGAAACAAACAACAAAAGTAGCATTCCAATTAAAAAAGATATTTTACAAGGGCTGAACAGACGCCCACAAAAGTAAAAACAAAAGTTACAAAAAGTATAACTACTCAGCACCATTGTCCCCACTGTCGTCCTCGTCATCCAAGTATTCATCATCATATCAAGAACCTTGCTCAATCCCGTCCACGTCATCTTCACCATCACCTTCCCTCAGCGTAGCGGGATTATAACCACAGGCGACCCGATATGCGCGCGCCTTAGCACGAGCATCCTCAAACTCAACCTCAAAAACTCTCCCTACCGTCATCAAGTCCTGAATATTTCTAGCTAGGCCTCGGCATGGATCCACTTCTCGTACAAATACCGTAAAATCTCGAGATAAGTAGAAGTGTGAGAGGAATACGGTAGAGCCAACAGTTGTGCCTTTTCGACCTCGAGAACGGAGATCTGATCATTGAGGTTCGAAACCTCTTTCTCAAGCCCCCCAATCCGCTCATCAAGCCTTACCTCCCTAAGCACACCCATATCCGCATCACTCGCTCGCTCAGATTGGAGGACGCAGTTGGCATCTTCCAACGCTGCCGCCTTCGCCAAAGCCGCCACCCTGCTCTCCTCGGCCTTCCCCAACTCTGCCGCCTTTTCGATCACCTCATCACTTAAGTTGTTGGCTCTAATCTAACTCTGCTCAAGTTCGGCCCGCAGGTATTCCACTTGAGCTTGAAGGTCGGCACGCTCAGCCTCGATCCCCTTTCTCAATTTGAGTTCATCCTCTTTGACTCTAAGTTCTCCTTCGAGATCGTTGCATTTGCCGATGACTCTCACAAGCTCATCGTCTTTCTGCTTCAGCTCATCCCTAAGGGTCTGGAAGTTTTCATCCACACAAATCGGATGCATATCTCACGGTTCTTGGCGCGGTACTCGCGGTACTTCCTCTCCATTTTCTTAAAAATAGCCTTTTACTTCTCTTCTCGGCGGGCACTCTCAATCTCCAAAATGATAGTCTAATGAAAAAGAGGAAGTAGAAGAAGAAGGAAGTCAGCCTAAAAAAAAAGAGGAAGAATGTAAGGTGTGGGAACTATAAAGATCAGAAACTTACCCTCAAGGCCATTCCGGCTATGCCGATGACAGAGAAGCATCATCGAACGTCTGTAATGTCCTGCCCTCAGTGTTAGAGCAGAGAGGACCCAAAGAGGGAACCACGTTCTCTGTATTCACCAATAAGTCGCGGTCCAGGGGGTGACTATGGTGTGAGTGGATCCCTCTAGCCTGACCTGCACCCGAGTAAACCCCTCAGTGAACATCCGCACCTATTCAGGGTCGACATCAAAACCGGTCTCATAGCCGTCCACGATCACACTCTTCCCTCTCTCCTCCGCTGATGAAGGAACGTCAGCCTGTCTTAAAGGTGATGGATCGCTCCTTGGCACGGCCTTCGCAGCCTCTGGTAGCCTTCCTTCATCGACAATGACCTTAAGTAGAGGAGAATCTTCTATGACCTCTGTAGGCAGCGAAGCCATAATAACCAAATCCACCGCACTCCCGATGCGGCCATGGCCAACTCAGGGTCGCCTCTTGTCTACTCTTCGGCTCCATATGGCCCATCGCCGACTTCCACCCTCCTCCTTTTAAGTGGAATAAGTCCCTTCTCACTTGGTGACGACTCGTCTACCAAGTGTAACACAGGAGAAGTCGGAGTCTTCGCAGATGGGGCCGCTGCTCGTCTACTAGGCATGCGCAGTGCAGGGGTCTGAGAAGAAGTAGTCGTTGGAATGGACCTGGATGCAGTCGCAGCAAGTAGAGATCCCGCCATAGCATTTGGTTGACGAAAAACGGGCGTATGAGCCTTCACTCTTCTCAAGGCTCTCCGACCTGACAACAAAAGAAGAAGTTAAGTCAACCCTGCCACAGAAGAGAAGAGAAGGAAAAGAAGACATCATGAGGGTCGAAGCAATAGGATTTCAAAATAAATGAATCACCGGTCACGGAAGGTTTATGCCCAAACTTCTTATGAAATGCCGACCATTTACGGATCCCTACCGTGTGGGGCAAGACTTGACTTACCCAGTCGTGAATGTCAGCAACCAACGAAGTAGGCTCTTTATCGGCTACACAAAAGAAGAAGAGGAACGAATGATTCACCACCAAGATAAACAAAACAAATAATCAATCAGCAAAAATACATACGGGCGAAGTTCCACGCTTCAGGTAACCCACTGGGGTTTGCCACCATGTGTTCGGTCTTGATATAGAGTAAGTTGAACCAAAAGCGACGATTGGTCTTATCATCCATCTTCACCACCAATCCCTTTCTCCCTCGGTGGTAAAGGTGTAACATCTTACCCCTATGGAAGCTTGGCGCGAAGAGGTGCAGCAAATGACGGATAGAAATCCCGCGGTTAGCCAGCTCCGCGTACTTTATCAACATGAGGAAGAGTTTCTAAATATAGGGGGAGAGATGAACCGGGTAGATACCGTAATAACGGAAGAATTCCTCTGCCAACGGAGGAAGAGGAAGGGAATAGCCCACATAGAACGGATATGCATAGAATGCGCAATATCTGGGGCGGTGGATATGTACCACGTTGCGACCAGCCGGGATTAGATCAATATGGGTTGGGATTTTGTACTTGGCCCTAAGCTCCATAAGGGCGGTCGTGTCCATTTCGGATTCCACTGGTTCAGGCTCGTCCGCAGGTGGTTTTGAGAAGTCTGACCTGGCTTTGTCATTATGAGGAATTATCTCCTCTACAGTAGGAAAGTTCTCGTCCTTAGCGACAACATCAACCTCATCATCGTGAAGAGGCATTCTCACTGCCAGTGGGATTGGTTAGAAGCCTCACCAGAGCCAGAAGGTGCGTTAACGATTATTGGTTGCTTGTAAATGCAGAAGATACAAACTCAAAAGAGGTAGAAGTAGCAGGAATTGCTCAAACCAGAAAGAAGAATAAGGGTGCGATAATGGAAGCAACAGAGCAAAAATACAGGAAAATGAAGGGAGGAAAATATGCAGGTTCAAATGCTAGAAAACATAAAAGGATCACACGAAGGGTTCCCAACCCCTATTTATAGAGGTCATAGACACCCCAATCGAGAAAATCAACCGCCGATGCACAAAGATCGAAACGACAGGGGCAGAGAAGCGATGCAACGCATCCGGAAGATGCGTAATAATGACGCATGATGTTGTGACGTCAGTCTGAACCAACGTCACGATAAGTTGTGGCCTGCAAAGCGCCACGTTACCATCTCGACCAGGATCTTCACTACTCGACCTGCCCACCTGAATTTCTCGACTACGACTAATGAAGTCCGCTCACCGAGGTCGACCAAAAGACAACCTCGATAAGCGGAGGGACTAACTGTATGGGTCGAAATCAGACTGAAGAAATTCAGCATGAAGAGATGATTATCGTGAGCAATTTTGCCGAGGTCGGCCGGTGATTAATGGAACGTACCGCCAGGCGGTCAACCGCGGCCGAGGTCGAGTAATGTAGGTAGTAGTAACAGTTAGTTTTGTATTGGGATCTTCAGAATATTTCTCATGTT
Organism: Nicotiana paniculata; assembly: GCA_005239505.1. Lineage (NCBI taxonomy): Eukaryota > Viridiplantae > Streptophyta > Magnoliopsida > Solanales > Solanaceae > Nicotiana > Nicotiana paniculata. Next base: position 24,103 of record ML362515.1, read on the forward strand.
TGTACTTTTAGGGTTCTTTGGGAATATTCCATATAAATAGAATGAGAGATAAGGTCAAGGACATGTAATATTCTATATGATAAGAACTCTTTTAAAAATCAAGCTCTCTAGATAAATACAAAGAACACCTTTCTGAAGAGATTCATCTTTTTGAATTATTCATTGTCATTTCCACCAGATCCGAGAAAGTCATCCATATTCTCATATATTCTTGTCATTCATCATTGTCACAGGAAAGAATCATCCACCTCATTCAATATTAGGTGAATCTTCATCTCTATTTACATTTGGTGTCATTTATTACTATTTAGTATCTGATATTTCTAATACATTATTGCATACGAAGCATTTAATACTCAATGCATTAAATATGCCGTGACACTATCCACATCTCTTACATTACTTAACCCAGATCTGAAGTTATTATATTTAACTAGAATTAACCTCTCAAATAACCGATTAATTAGTTTAGCCAAAGATTATCATTTTTTGGTCAAACAACGTGGACATTAAGGATTCATATAACCGACCTCAAAATTGAGTTGTAGTTATGGTTGTACTTAATATTCCTTGAGTTTTATCTTATAGCATTGTGGTTGTACTTATCATTCCTTGAGTTTTATCTTATAGCATTATGGTTGTACTTAATATTAAGGCATGCAACAACATCTTATAGCATTATCTTGCGATTTTACAGATTATGCGAAATATGTGGGAAGACAACAAAAAATGTGCAAATAAGATTAGAGGAGATCATGTGCAAACAAGATTACAGGAGAGTAGAATAATGGTGATTGAACGAAACCAACGGGAAGTAGAACCCAGAAGCTCATACACAACCAGTTCATACCCAGATGTTCAGTATTATAGATTTAGAGCTGTAAGCTATTCTGCTTATCTCTCGTATTTGCCTACTTTGTAATAGCAGGTCTTTATTTTTGGTTTGTTTGCTGGCAATAGAATTATTATTCAATCCGTAATTTTGTGCTACAGTCGATAGCTTACGGTATGTTTAATCGTATTTCTTTTTAGACAAAGCTTGATTCTTGAGTCTTCTTTTAAAATCATTTTGCCCTAAAACTTGACCAAGAAGAATTGTAGAAGGTTCATATAAATCCCAACATCATTTGAAGAACGAAGAATTGCTCTATCATACTGTTCATGTTACCTACAGTCTGTTGTACGTGTTAATATGCTGAAAGAGGAGAGGAAAAAGATGAGAATAGAAGGGTGTTGATATGTTATATGCATTCTTGTTATGTTTTGATGATCTAACCGTTGGAAAAATTTGATGATTATGGAGAATAAAAGAGTTTAGCTTGAGGCGTGTCAAGGACACTGTCCTTAAGGATATTTCGTCCACACCGTAATGAATAAAATTAGGCGTATCCCCCAGGATCCAACAAGCTCTTCTAGTATAACTAAGAGCAGAAACAACAAAGATTGAATAAAAGAAAACCAAGCACAATAAAAAAAATTAGAATATTGCTTTTTTTACACTCTTCAAACGAATACTTATATATAGTCAAAAGTAAACATCTGTTTTGAAGAACATTGCATATTGAAATTAATGCCAAAACGTTATCAAAGTTAAAAAAAACAAACATTACATAACTTTAAATGTATTTAAGCCAAAAAAGTTATCAAAAAACAAATCTCTTATCATCAAAAGTCAAACTGTTTTTGATAGTCATAATGATAGCCATTTAAGGTTAGTAAAATTATTATATTCAAAGTTATTCAAATTTTCAATTATAAATATTAAAATATATTCAATTGACTAGTATAATAAAGACCCATAATAACAAAGAATGAACATATACATCAATTTGAATATTTCTTTTTGAGTTATTAAAAATTATTGTTCTAACACTAACAAACTTAATGATAAGAACCAGATAAGAAACCTAATAAACATCCTCAAGTACATAAGAATAACAAATCTCAAGCTGGGGACGTGAATCAACTCTTCAGAGTAAAAGAAACAACAGGAGGAACAGATGGACACCAGTTCCCTTGGTGATCGTACCAGTCAACCCCCCAACAGCTATAAAGTTGTTGCCTGCACACGCAACAGTGCAAAACAGTGCAGCGGTCAACTTTGTTGGAAATTCCCTTGTACTAAACATGCTTGCATCATTCAAGTGATGTCACTTATGTAAAATTAACATTGCACCAGAGGCAAAACATCACTTGAACATTGAAGAATCCATCAAGCATTCTCTCAAGTGTGTGCGTCAATCATGCAAGCGATTCTCAAGGGCAACAAGAACAAAGAACACCATAACAAAGGACTAGTTTCCTGTATTGAGTTATTACATGTACTTAGTTGTGTTGCATCTTTATTAAAGTACTTTACTTGTGATTCCTACTTAGCTTAGTTAGAATCATTGTGTAGGAAACTTTAATAAAATCATAAACCTTGTGTTTGTGTCTTGGCTAGAGTTAGTCGGGTTGTAAGCTTTGTAATAGTGTTATTACAAAGGGACTTGTAATAGAGTTGTTAAAAGTTAGTGAAGGATTAAGAGGTTAATTCCTAGGTTACAATAGGTTGTAATCTAAAATTTACTCAGTAGTGAAGTTGAAATCCTACATGAGTAGGTCGTGATTCTTAATCCCGTGAGCTGAGAGTTTTTCACGTAAAATTTCATTGTGTTATTTACTTACTGCAGTGTGCGTGCGTCCAGTGAAATCTAATAGAGAACCTGGTTCTCTATATAGTTTGGTAGACCCTTAGTTTTTATCAATTGGTATCAGAGCAGGTTCTTTCTATCAGGCTAACACCTAGAAAGGATCATCATGGCTGCTCCACCAAACTTTGAAGAAGGTCAATATACCTACAGACCACCAAGATTAAACGACCAATACTATGGATCGTGGAAGATAAGGATGCATGATTTTATCATGACTGAAGATTCAGGGCTCTAGGATGTTATCTGCGATGGACCTGTCGTCCCTACGAAGGCCAGTGGTGACCCAGCAGTAACAGTTCCCAAAACAAGAAAAGAATCCAAAGATGCTGATCACAAGGCCATCGAGAAGAACTTTCGAGCAAAAAAATTCTCGTTTGTGGTATTGGACCAGATGAATACAACAGGATTTCAACATGTCAATCCGCTAAGGAGATATGGAAGCTCTCCAAACAGCTCATGAAGGTACAAATCAAGTCAAGCAATCAAAAATTGATATGCTAACCACAGAGTATGAGCTCTTCAGGATGAACGATGATGAGTCCATTCAAGACATGCACACTCGCTTCACCTCTATCATCAATGAACTCCATTCTCTGGGAGAAATCATTCCAAGGAACAAACTTGTCAGGAGCATAATTCCAGTTCCTGGGAAAGCAAAGTAAATGTTATCATAGAGGCAAAGGACTACAGAAGCTGACCATTGATGAACTCAATGGGAATCTGAAAACTTATAAAATGAAGAAAAAGAAGGACAATGAAAGAAGAGAGCCCAAAAGGGAAAAGATTCTGGTCCTCAAGATAGACAACAATGAATCAAATGGTGAGGATGTTGATATGGCTTACTTGATAAAGAAATTCCAGAAAATGGTTCGCAGAAATGGAGGTATTCCAAAACGGGACAGCTCCAGCAAGCAAAGAGGTTATGTCCTATGTCATAAGTGTGGGAAGTTGATATTTTCTATGAGTCCACCAAACAGTAGAGATACCTAGTCCTCTACTAGTTTCCACAGAGAATTACAGTAAGAAAGCAAGTAAAAGAGACAAGGTATTTTTACGTGGAAAAATCTCACTCAAGGGGACAAAAACCACGACCTACACACGTCGGATTTCAACTTCACTAACTTGTAATCTAAGTTATTACAAGCCACTTTGTAATGTACTTCTTACAAAGACTTCAACTTACTAACTTGCAATCACTATTACAAGCCACTTTGTAACTCTCTAGTTACAAAGACATTGACTCGTGACTACACTAGTCACTACAGCAACACAAGATTTATGGTTGGGAGATTCCTAAAGCCGTACTTCTAAGAAAGCAAATAGGATACAATAAAAACAAAATGCAAGATTACAACTCAACTAAGGACACCTAACAACACATGATGAAACCGGTCTGTCTTAGTGGATTTGTCTTCTTGCTCTTGACACACTTGAGTCTTCAATGCTAGAGCCCTCTTCAATGCTTGAGAGAATGTTTTTAGTAAATGCTCAAGTGAAGTTTCTTGTTTGTCTTCAAACAAGATATTAAAGATCTTGGTACATTCCAAGGAGGATGTACCATATCTTGAGAGTACACGACACAACCAATGAGAAGTGACTGCTGCACTGTTACTGCACTGTAGCGTGAACAGTAGTAGGCAATCACTTTTCTGTCACAACTTTTTACAGCTGTAGAGTTGACATGTATTATCGTCTGGGAGGCAGTCAAGGGATCAGGTCCCTCAGTTGTTCTTCATAAGTTCAACAGTGTACTGTCCAGAATTCTTTGAGTTAAAGTTGGCCGGTTGTGTTGTCTACAGATCAGGTCCTCTATCTGGTTCTTCACATAAAAGTTTGTTAAATCATCAAAACAGAATACAACCCATCAATTTCCCCTTTTTGATGATGACAAACTTTTATAATTGCGGGGTAGTTATATATTCTAGATCATGACATATGAGCGACCAGATTCTCAAAGAGTTCCCCCTGTCTATATGCTTCCCCCTTAATCCCTGCCATTTCCAATTATCCCCCTAAACTTCCCCCTTTTGGCATCATAAAAAGGCATAAACATGCAGAGAGCATAAAGAAGTCCTTCAAAGTAAACTCATGCCCCTTATGTGCACACAACATGATAGAAAACAGAATAAGAAGGCAGAAAATAATTGATGAGAGCATAAGTTCATTCATTAAACAGCTTGAAAACATAGAAAGGTCTTTGCTTGAAAGAGCAAAGGACTTCTTTTGGATTTTGCAGCAGGAGCAGTCAGGTGTTATCCAATCCCAATCACAAAACAAAAAGGCAAAAAGAAAAAACACTGGTAACCACATCATTATAAAGATAGATTATAGAGGACAAGGCCTAGGGGGCATTAGAGGAGGAAGGCTTGAAGGAGGACGCTGTGAGAGTCCTGAGAACCAGGTTCATGCGAGCATTGGCGGAGGACTGTTCTTCAAGTAGTTTCTCCTTTAGGTTCTCAACCTGTTCCCGCAGCTTACAGTTCTCCTTGGTCAGGCTGGTAATTTCTTCATTCAAGGAGCTACCAAAACTAGGTTCTGCACCAACTTGACTTGACTAAACCTCCAGAATGGCAATCTGAGCCTTCGGCCGCTTAATCACATCATTGGCAACATTCAGAGCATTGATTAGCTGTGATATGGTAGAAGTGTTGCCCCTAACCTTCTCAACACACTCACATTCTTCAAGGGTTGTTTGAGAGAAGCATTGCTTGCAGGTCCCTACTCGGGGATTCTGAACTGGAAATTTATAAAACTTAAAGACCCGAGTAAGTAGAAAACCATAGGGGAGCCCGTGATTTCCATCCTTGACATGTACCACCTTCTCCATGTGTTGAATCATGAGAGCAGGTGGATTGATTGGTTTGAACTGATCAAGGGCTTCCATCAAGATCATATCAGCCTTGGAAGCAATGGAACGCCTCTCAGCACGGGGAAGAAGAACCTTATTCACCAGTTCAAAAAGAAGTTGGTAAAGAGGTAGCATGGCCTTCTTATGAACCCGTTCCCCCTGCTGGACCGTCCCTGGCTTAACGATAGCTCTCCTAAAATTTCCCTCACAAGCGTACTTTGCAGGATCCACTGAAGACATCCCCCTAGATGGAACATTGAGAACTGTCCCCAGATCCTCATCATCAAACACAAAATCAACACCTTCCACCACAGCACACACATTACCTTCAGCAGGTGTCCAAAAACTGAGATAAAACTCGCGCACAGCATCCTCAAAGACTTCGGGCACACTCACAGTGAATAGGTTCTCCCATTTTTGGAACTCAACCATAGTTACCAGCTGGCTCATTCCAGGCATTTCAAGAATCTCGGGGTCAAACATGCGACCCCACAACACTTGCTGATGCAGAACATTTTCCTTCCACTTTCCTTTTATGCTTGATACAGCTCTCTTAGAACCAAGTTCCCCCATGGTATCCATTTGCCTTTTGCGTTTACCGATTACTTGTACAGATTTCCCTTTGGCACTTGCTTCAGTCACAGGCTTCTTAACATTAGCTTCACCAACTTCTTTTTTCTTTGACTTGCCACCAATTTTTGGGGGTGACAGAGATGGGTTTTCTTGTCCTTCAGCAGACACAGACTTCTTTGTCTCTACCAAGGAGTTGGGTTCCTCAGAAGTTTCCTCTTCTACTTCAACTACAGGGATAACTTCATCCACCACTACTCTCACTTCTTTCTTCAATCTCTTCTTCTTCTATTTACTGCCCTTCTTACTTTTTTCAAGAGCCGGGTCAAAGGCTTCCTTCTTCTACAACCTAGTAGTTGGCCTCTTCACAGAAACTTCCAGAGGACTCACCCTCTGACAGAGTTTAAAATGGGCACTCAACACCATGTCATCCTCATCATATTCATTTATGGGCTCAGAGAACGGAGGGATGGATTCTAGAGGAGGAGTGTAGAAGCTTTGCTCTTGGGGGGGCTGTGGAAGAAGAGAATCGGGTTCCTTACTAGGTTTGTCATGCATAGATTCATGGACCGGAGACTCAAATAAAACCATGGTCCCCTCATCCTCTAGGAAGGAAGAAGCGGCTCCCTGAGTTTCAGGAAGAGAAGAAGCCTCTTCAGAAGGAGGATTTTCAGATGCGATGGCCATGATATTTTCGGCCGCCTATTTTTATTGAGACTCCATGGGAGTCGAAGAATTGAGAAAGGAGGAGTTAATGTACTGGTCAGGGTCATCCTATGAGGCTTCAGAGACTTAAGAAGCATCAGCAACTGGAGGGTCCTTTGGTGGTTCAGATGAGAAGAGAGGAGCAGTGGTTGCTTCAGAGATCAGAGGTTCCATTGGTGGTTCAGATGAGGAAGAAGGAGCGGTGGTTTCTTAAGATATCAAAGGTTTTGTTGGTGTTTCAGATGAAGAGGAAGGGGCTAGGGGTGCCTCTATGACTGGAGGTTCCTTGGGTGTTTCTGATTCTGCTGGGGGTGAAGAGGAGAAAGGAGTGGAGATGGCTACCTCTGAAGGAGAGGAGGTTTTATCCCCCCACTGAGACAGTGTTGGAATCAGAGGTAGGGAGGAGAGAGGGTTCATTTGTAGCGGCCATTTTTTGTTTGACTGTTGTGGAAAAGTTTCAGAGATAGAGAAGTAATTTTTGCAGGAGAAGAAAAGAGTGAGGGGAGATGGGTAAATAGGGGTTAGGGACGAAGGAGTGTTATAGGAGAGTGGAGTGATTTAGAGAGAAGGGGAACAGGTTCAAATAGCAGTAGGCGTTTTGGAAAGAGGGAACGTGCAGAGGGAGTGATAGATGTGATGGACGTGAGTTCTGAAAGGCAGACGATGTGGCAGAAGTAAATAATGCAGTTGCCCTTTTTTTTTGTTTTTGAATAAGAGAGAGAGAACACATATAACTACTAACCTGGGGTACCGGGACCATGTCCCGTACCTTTTTTTTGTTTTTGTAAAAAAATTGCTCAGTCCCCCCTTTTTTTTCTACAATGCCACTCCTTTAGATTCTGTAATCATCATGCGTGTCTACCTGCAACGGTATTGATGGGAGTTAGACTTCGTCAGAAAACACTTTAGCTATCTGTACCTGTGTATGATATTCATATCCAGGAAGGGAAACCAGGTCCCTAATTAGGTCTCAGCAGCCCCAGTGCCATTCTATTATTCTCAAAATGTTCCCTACTCAGTGCCTTGGTGAAGATATCTGCAATCTGGTCTTCAGTGCAGCAAAACGTCATGCAAATGTGCCCTTTTTCAACATTGTCTCTGAGGAAGTGATGTCTCACATCAATATGCTTAGTCCTCTTGTGTTGCACCGGGTTCTTTGCCATGTTGAGAACACTTTTGTTGTCACATAGAAGTGGTATGCTGTCAGTATATACTCCAAAATCCTCCAGTTGTTGTTTGATCCACAGCAGCTGCAACATATTCTGCTTCAGCTATGGACAAGGCCACTGAGTTCTGTTTCCTTGTACCCCAAGAGATTAGGCAAGATCCAAGGAAATGAGCCATCCCTGAATTACTCTTCCTGTCCACCAGATAACCTGCATAATCAGCATCAGCATAACCAACAAGATTGAAATTTTCACCTAAGGGATAGTACAGGACCAGGTCCTGTGTGCCCTTGACATAGCGCATAATTCTTTTAGCAGCCTTTAGATGAGACTCCTTGGGATTGGATTGAAACCTTGCACATAATCCTACACTGAACACGGTGTTTGGCCTGCTTGCAGTGAGATAGAGTAAATAGTCGATGATTCCCTTGTACATTGTCTGATTTACAAGAGAGCCAGATTCATCCATGTCAAGTTTGGTAGCCACTACAATGGGTGTATCAATCTCCTTTGAATTTTCCATGTCAAACCTTTTGAGCAGCTCTTGATGTATTTCTGCTGACTGATGCATGTTCCTTTTGTGGATTGTTTCACTTGAAGACCCAGGAAGAAGTTCAGTCCCCCCATCATGCTCATCTCAAACTCAATACCCATGAGCAGTGCAAATTCCTTACACAGTGAGTCTGTTGTAGCCCCAAAAATAATTTCATCCACATACACGTGGACAATAAGAAGGTTCCTTCCCCGTTTCCTCATAAATAGGGTGTTGTCAATCTTTCCTCGAGTGAAACCATTATCCAGTAGAAACTTGGATAGTCTTTCATACCAAGCTCTGGGGGCTTGCTTCAAACCATACAGGCTTTGTCCAATTTGAAGACATACTCTAGGTGAGCATGACTTTCAAACCCAGGGAGTTTCTTGACATATACTTCCTCCTTGAGATATCCATTCAGAAATGCACTCTTCACATCCATTTTAAATAAAGTGAACTCCATATGAGATGCAAAGGCAATGAGCATCCGAATTGCTTCCACATGAGCGACAGGAGCAAAAGTTTCATCATAATCAATTCCTTCCTCTTGATATAACCCTGAACTACAAGTCTTGCTTTATTTCTCGTAGTTTTTCCATTTTCATCCAGCTTGTTCCTGAATACCCACCTGGTTCCTATGATGGTTCTGTCTGAGGGTCGAGATACCAGATGCCATACTTTGTTTCTTTCAAACTGATGAAGTTCCTCCTGCATAGCAATGATCCAATCTGCATCCTTCAGAGCTTCCTTGATATTTTTTGGCTCTATTTGGGATAAAAGGGCTGAGAAGGCTAGGGAATTTCTGGTTTTAGATCTGGTTTGAACTCCAGAATCAAGGGGAGTGATTATGTTATCAAGAGGATGAGAACTTTTATGTTTCCAATTTGGGACCTGAAATTGATTGGTGGAAGAACTTGGTAAATTAGAGGGGCTTCCTTGTGCTGCTTTTTCTGCTACTTGGGGAGTACCTTCCACAGCATCCCCAACTCTTTCTTCATCTTCTGTGGCAGAGATTAGAGTACATGGTTCCTCATGTGAACTGGAGGAAGAGATTGCATTCCCTTCATTCATCTCCTTGGCTTTACTCATCATGTCCGCCTTGCCATTTGAGACATCAAAAATCTCTCCAGGAACCAAGAGTGGTTTATTGTCTTGATCATCACCATTTTCGACCGTGTTTGAGGAAGGATTCTCATGAAAGAGCACATGAATGCTCTCTTCTACACACTGTGTTCTATTGTTGTACACTTTGTAAGATTTTCTTTGAGAAGAGTATCCCAAAAAGATTCCTTCATCATTTTTGGCATCGAACTTTCCTAGTTGATCCTTCACACTATTTAGAACATAGCACTTGCAACCAAAGGCTCTCAGATGGGTTATTTTTGGCTTTCTTCCATTGAGCAGTTCATAAGGAGTTTTGTTCAAGAAGGACCCGATCATGCACCTGTTCACCAAGTAGTAGGCAGTGTTGATTGCTTCTGCCAGAAGTTCTTGGCAATCCCACTATCAATGAGCATTTTTCGAGCCATGTCTTCTGGTGTTCTGTTCTTCCTTTCCACTACTCCATTTTGTTGAGGAGTCCTAGGGGCTGAGAAGTTGTGTGTGATTCCATTTTCAATGCAAAACTCATCAAATTTTGCATTATCAAATTCGGTTCTATGGTCGGATCTAATGCAAGCTACTTTCAAGTTCATCTTCACTTGGATTTTCTTGACAAAGGACACAAATACTTCAAACGTCTCATCTTTTGTTCTAAGAAATAATGTCCAAGTGAATCTTGAGTAATCATCCACAATTACAAAAATATACTTCTTTCCACCTCTGCTTGGAATTCTCATGGGCCCACATAGATCCATATGAAGTAGTTCAAGAGGCCTGGATGTACTGACATCTTTCTTAGGCTTAAAAGATGATCTCACATGTTTTCCTTTAGAGCACGCATCACATACTCTATGCTCCTTGAACTTGGAGTTTGGAAGGCCACGAATCAGGTCCTTCTTTATCAATTTGTTCAAGAGGGAAAAGCTGGCATGACCCAACCTTTTATGCCAAAGCTCTGCTTCATCATCGACTGCCTTCAAGCAGCTCACTTCACCAGCTTCCAATGATTCAAAATCAGCAACATAGATGTTTTTGTGTCTCTTGGCTATCAACACCACTTCTCCAGTTACTAGACTATTAACATTGCACACCTTGGATAAGAACTCCACTTTGTTTCCTTTATCACAAATTTGAGAACACTCAATAAGCTATATTTCAAGCCATCCACATAGTACACATTTTCGATTGAGTGCTCCAGAGTCCTTCCAACTCTTCCAACACCAAGGATGTATCCCTTCTTTCCATTCCCAAAGGATACATCCCCTCCCTGCAGGGCTTTCAATGAGAGAAAATCCATAGTGTTTCCAGTCATAGCTTTGAGCATCCGCTGTCCAAGATCCATTGTAGTCCAGTTCCTCTCACTAATCCCTGTACAATTAAATCAATTGTTAGATTTAGGAACCCAAACAAGTTTGGGTCCCTTGTAGTTGGGCAAGGGATGAATAAGAATTCTTTTAGTCCATGCCGGCAGGAATTGATATTTCTTGCTGGGACCTGGTTCCTGCTTTGTATTCCTCTTGCCGGCAAACATCTTGTTTTTTTGGACTGATTGATCCCTGACTGGGCAGCTTTCCTTGAAGTTCCTGTTGTTTCCACAGTGGGTACAGAGCCAATTGTCTGAGACTGTGACATATGTGCTATGTGGGATGTAGGGAGTGTTCTCCTTTTGAAACTCGATCCCCTGCCTGTTTCCATTGTTATTGAAATACATGGCAGTGATAACATCTGTGGACCAGGTCCAATTTAGTGATTTTTTAAGATCAACTTTTATTTTGCTCACTTTAGCTTGCAACTCCCTATTTTTCTCAACCTCATTGCACAGACTTGTTTTGGCCTCATTCAGTTCCTTTTCAAGCTGGATATATTTTTCACTGGCTATTTCCTTTCCTTAATCCATACTTGAGGAACCAGGTTCTTGTCTTAGTTCCTGAATAGTTTCCTCCAAATCTGTGATTACTACTAGAAAATTGTTTTGCTCTTGCTCAGAATCATCAATCTTCACACTTAGACTAGCCTTTTCATTGCTCAGATTCTCCACTTCTTCTTTCAGATCTACCACTACTACAATTAGATCATCTCTCTCACTTTATACCTTTCTTGTTTTTTCTTCTACTACTTCCGTTTCTTTTTCAAGATTTTTTATGGTATCCTGAAGGTCTACAACCACCACCATTAGGTCATCTCTCTCATTCTCAACAGTGTTGATTTTACACATTAGAGACTCTTTCTCTCTTTCAAGATTACCTATAGTTTCTTTAAAGTCTACCACACACGCAACTAGATCATCTCTAGTTTGTTCTGCTTCTCCTAGTTCTATCTTCAATGAATCCTTATCTTCAATTAGGCTGTAATAAGTATCAATGAGAACATTTGAAAATGACATTAATTTTTTAAGAGAATAGGACTTCAGATTTCTCTGAACGTCCCTGAAATTTTCCTCATTTGTCTCATCTTCTTCTTCTTCATCAAATTGATCCATAAGAGCAAACAATGAGTCATACTCCCTAGCCTTGTTCTCAACTGCCATCATATAGCTATTTTCTGCTTCAGGTTCCTCTTCTGATTCGCTTGATGAATCTCCCCAAGCGGCAAGGGCCTGCTTCACAACGTTGTCAGCTGCGCTTTTTTTGCTGAATCTTTTGTCAGGAACCTGGTTCCTCTTCGCAGCTTTGTCAGTGTTGTGCTTGTGGGTGTCTTTCTTCAGGAGTGGGCAGTATTTTATGAAATGTCCGGGCTTACCACATTTATGACATAAGTCATAGTTTCTAGGCTTGCTTGAGCTGCCTCTTTTTGGTATTCCTCCATTCCTTCGAACCATTTTTTGGAATATCTTGGTGAGATAGGCCATGTCATTGTCCTCTTCGCTTGACTCATGCTTTTTAGCCTGAAGAACCAGGTTCTTCTCCTTCTTGGGTTCCCTTCTTTCACTGTCCTTTTTCTTTTTCATCTCATATGTTTTCAAGTTTCTGATCAACTCATCCATTGTTAGAGTCTGCAAATCCTTTACTTCAGTGATAGCATTGACTTTGCTTTCCCAGGAGCTTGGCAGAACACTCAAGATCTTTCGCACTAGCTTGTTCCTAGGAATGACTTCTCCTAGAGAGTGAAGCTCATTGATAATGGAGGTGCATCTAGTATGCATATCCTGTATAGATTCATCGTCCTTTATCCTGAACAGCTCATACTCATATCAATTTTGGACTGTTTTACTTGTGTCGTTCCTTCATGAGCTGTCTGCAAAGCTTCCCAAATCTCTTTAGCTAAATGACATGTAGAGATCCTATTATACTCATCGGGTCCTATACCGCACACTAGAATTTTCTTTACACGAAAATTCTTTTCCACTGCTTTCCTATCAGCATCGTTGTAATCCTTCCTGGTTTTTGGCACTAGCAGACCAACCTCTCCTACCTTGTGCATAGGAAGATGAGGACCATCACAGATGATGTCCCATAACTCAGAATCTTCAGCCATTATGAAGTCATGCATACGTGTCTTCCACCGCCCATAGTACTGACCATTAAATCTAGGAGGTCGATATGTAGATTGTCCTTCTTTGAAGTTTGGTGGAGCAGCCATTACAGATCCTTTTTTGGTATTAACCATTTAGAAAGAGCCTGCTCTGATACCAATTGATATTTTCTATGAGCCCACCAAACAGTAGAGATACCTAGTCCTCTACTAGTTCTCACAGAGAGTACACTAAGAAAGCAAGTAAAAGAGACAAGGGATTTTTACGTGGAAAAATCCCACTCAAGGGGACAAAAACCACGACCTACACACGTAGGATTTCAACTTCACTAACTTGTAATCTAAACTATTACAAGCTACTTTGTAATGTACTTCTTACAAAGACTTCAACTTACTAACTTGCAATCACTATTACAAGCCACTTTGTACTCTCTAGTTACAAAGACTTTGACTCGTGACTACACTAGTCACTACAGCAACACAAGATTTATGGTTGGGAGATTCCTAAGCCGTACTTCTAAGAAAGCAAATAGGATACAATGAAAAACAAATTCAAGATTACAACTCAACTAAGAACACCTAACAACACATGATGAAACTGGTCTGTCTTAGTGGAGTTGTCTTCTTGCTCTTGACACACTTGAGTCTTCAATGCTAGAGCCCTCTTCAATGCTTGAGAGAATGTTTTTAGTAAATGCTCAAGTGAAGTTTCTTGTTTGTATTCAAACAAGATAATAAAGATCCTGGTACATTCCAAGGAGGATGTCCCATATCTTGAAAGTACACTTCACAACTAATGGGAAGTGACTGCTGCACTGTTACTGCACTGTAGCGTGAACAGTAGCAGGCAGTCACTTTCCTGTCACAGCTTTTTACAGCTGTAGAGTTTACCTGTACTATCGTCTGGGAGGTTGTCAAGGGATCAGGTCCCTCAGCTGTTCTTCATAAGTTCAACAGTGTACTATCCAGAATTCTTTGAGTTAAAGCTGGCCGGTTGTATTGTCTACAGATCAGGTCCTCTATCTGGTTCTTCACATAAAAGTTTGTTAGATCATCAAAACAGAATACAGCCCATCAGAAGTCATGACATTTCATGAAATATTTCCCTCTCCTCAAGCAAGATCAGTACAAACACAACATAGACAAAGCAACTAAGAGGAACCAGTTTCCTGACAAACGATTCAAAAAGAAAAGATGTTGCTGACAATGTTGTGAAACAAGATCTTACCGCATAGGAAGACTCTTCTATAGAATCTAGAGAAGATGATGAAAAAGGTGACAACTCCATGATGGCAGTAGAAAGTGAAGAAATTGAATATGACTCTATCTTTGCCCTGATGGCACAATCTGACGATGATGAAGATGATGAAGATGAGGTAAACTTTCAAGATGTTCAAAGAAATCTGAAGTCTTACTCTCCAAAAAAACTTATGTCCTTGGAAAATATTTTAATTGATGCTTATCACAGTCTTATAAATGATAAAAATGATTTTAATTGTGGAACTAGGAGAAGTAGAACATGATAGAGATGATCTAGTAGTTGTTGTGGTCGATTTAAAAGAAAATGGAGAGAGTTTGAAAAAAGAAAAAGATGCCCTAACTGAAATAATTGCAAACATAGAACATGAGATATGATCTAATGATTGTTGTGGTTGATCAAAAAGAGACCATTGAGTGTATTAAAGAAGAGAAAGAAGCCTTAACTGAAAAGGTAGCTAACATAAAGCATGAGAGAAATGACCTATTAGTAGTAGTTGTGGACCTAAAGGAAACAATTGATGAACAAAAAATAGAAGGTAGTCATGAGATTACTCGAAAGGGAAAAGAAGTTGCAAATGAGGAACTACTTAGGATTGAAGATGAGTTAAAATTAGTAAAATCTAGTATGTATGTTGAACTTGAGAAAAACAAGGAACTTCAGGAAGATCAAGGAAGAGTTGAGAGTGATCTAGAAAAATCACTTAAGTGGACCTGGTCCTCTGATGCTATCACTGCCATGTATAAGAACAATGGGGGAAACAGGCAAGGAATAGGGTTCCAAAGGGAAAAAACTCCTTACAACCCTCATAGCAAGTACGTTATTGTACCTGATAACTGGCTCTGCACTCATTGTGGTAACACTGGGCACTTTAAGAAAACCTGTAAGAACAGATTTCAGTATCAACATAAAAACAAAGTTTTTGCTAAAAAGGTAACTACCGCTAAATAACCTGGACCCTCATATAAAAATGTGTGATGCCTGCTGGGATGTAACCCTGATAAAGCATGTTTTATTTTCCATACTTTTAACCTTACTGATAAATTTATAATATTTAAAACCTTGTCGAACTTGAAAATGAATTTCCAGAAAATATTTAAATACTATCTTCGAGTCCATTAAAAAGATAATTTTATCACCTTTTTGAGTAACTGTTTTCCTAATAAAATATGAATTAATGTGTGAATATGTGTATCTATGAGTACCTGAGTCGCACGTATGATTCACGAGCAGGGTAACTCTATTATTATATATGACCGCATGTAACGACCCGGTCTGTCATTACGAAGAACCTGCATTATAATTGTTGTTATTGACTTGTCATAGGTTGGTTATTCTGTTATTGATGTGTTAGAGTTGATAGGCTTGAAATCGAATGGTTGTAGTGAGAGTTCAGTCATTTAGCCTTTAAAAATAGCCTTAAAATGGGAAAAATCAACTAAGAGTTGACTTATTGGTAACGACCTCAGAATGTGGATTTTATGGCTCGGATAGCTTCGTTAGGTGATTTGGGACTTAGGAGTGTGTTCAGACTAATTTTGTGATGTCCGGTGTAGAATTAGGCTTGAATTGGCGAAAGTGAGTTTTGATGATTTCCGGTCGGCAGTGGAAAATAGGCTATTAGAGTCGGAATGGAATTCCGACAGTTGGAACAGATTCGTAATGTCATTTTGGATATGTCTGCAAAATTTCAGGTCAATCGGAGTTGTTTTGGGATAGTTTCGGCATCGTTGGTGGATTTTAGAAATTTCAAAGTTCTTAGGCTTGAATCCGATGTAATTTTGGTGTTTTGATGTTAGTTTTGGTTTTTTGAGAGTGCAACTAAGCTTGAATGATGTTATGTGACGTGTTAGTATGTTTGGTTGGGGTCCCGAGGGGCTTGGGATTGAATCCGGGTACTTAACGGAGGTTTGGGCTTGGGAATTTGCAGAATACAGATGTTGGTGCTGGTGTAACCGCACCTGCGGAAGTTTGACCGTAGGTGCGGGCCCGCAGGAGTTGGCAGTGGGTCGTAGGTGCGGAAGGGTCGCAGTTGTGGTTAGGGACCACAGGTGCGGTCTTGCAGGTGCGAGTAAGTGGGTCGCAGGTGCGAGTAAGTGGATCGCAGGTGCAGAAATCCTGGGCAAAAATATAAATTAGGCCTTCCGCGACCCTAACATATTTTTACACCATTGTTGTACGGAAGAGAGCTTTTGAGGCGATTTTTGAAGGGGAAAATCTGTGTTCTTCATAGAGGTAAGTATTTTGATCATTAAAACTCAATTATGGGTGATTATAGAACATAATCTCAGTATTAATTCATGAAAATCAGTAGAAAAAGGTGGGTTTAGGGCTTGAGATTATGAGACCTTTAGGGATTGATTTGAGGGGTCAAACAAACTCCGATTTTAGTGTTCTTTATATGTACCGACTCGTGAGATGATGAAGAACAGTTTTGTATAAAAATTTCTGAGTTTTGGGACGCGGGACCGGGGGTCGGGTTTTGACCAAATTCGAATTTTTGAGCTAAATTTGATATTTTTAAATTGGAATTCATTCCTTAAGCATAAATTGATGATAAAAATCTGAACTTGGTAGATTTGGAGCCTTCGGAAGTTGATACGAGAGGCAAGCTTGTCGCGGAATAGTTTTCGGGCTAGTTTTGAGGTAAGTAATGTCTTTAAATCCTGTCCTGAGGGTATGAAACCACGGACTATGCACCCTTTCACGGGTTTTGAAATGCAAAGGTTGAAACGTTGGAAATATCTTCCTATTTTAGACGACTATTGAGTTGCTAAACCGACTTTTAAGCCTATGCTTAATTAGTATTATCTTATTATGATATGATTTGGGTTGTAAGCCGTTTTTGAGGCCTAGTGCCGATTTGTTTTCCCCTTGGGGGTTGTGTTTACTATATTTTCCTCACTGATATGTTATGATTTTTCACTCAGTACTTCACTGGTAAATTGTTTTGACACTCAGAGTATTTTGATACTATTTATTGAAAAATAAAACATTGTTTTGGGTTGAGAACCCGGTATGTTTATGGCCTAAGGGAAAATTGAGAGTGTCTGACTGAGTGAGGCTTTCAGGCCTATATTGTGAGGAGGCTTTCAGGCCTATATTGTGAGGAGGCTTTCAGGCCTTATGTTGTTATAGCTTGGGCTGTAGGATCCCCTCCGGAGTCTGTACACGCCCCCAGTGAGCGCAGGTACCTACTGAGTGATGGTTGATACTGAGTGATGATTATTTCCCGCAGGGCTGTTACTGAGTGATTGAGAGAATGCCTGAGGGGCAACTTCTACGAGAAATGATTTTGGCCCGAGGGGCAGATTTATGATGATTTTACTAAGTTTCGAACTATGATTTACTTCGCTTTCAAACTGGTTTTTACTGAGCATTTTACTGAGATATACTGATATTACACTTGTTTTCAAAGGATTTCTGAAAACTGATTTCGAACTTACGTATTTGATGAATACTACATGGTGACTTGGTGTTTTACTGGTTTTGTGAAATTGTGTATCTGTACTGTGTGTTTTATAGTTCCCAGACTGTGATTTATTTTCATTACTACTGAGTTGGCGTACTCATCATTACTCCATGTGCCTCTGTGCACAGATCTAGGTACCAATTCGCAGCAGTATCTGTCCCAATTCATTTGCAGCAGTTTACGGGATTTCGAGGTAGCTGTCCAGCGTCCACCGCTTCTCCATTTCCCTTCCTTATTTAGTTTTAGCATTTGATTCAGAGACATATATTATAGTTTTAGCAGAGTTAGATTTATTTATTCTTAGATGCTCATGACTATTGACTCCATTCTTGGAAGGTTTGTTCAGAGTGTCAGATATTTATTGGGGGCGCAAAGACTTAAAGTAATTATATTATATATTTTTTGCTGTTATTATTGATATTGAATTGTTATAATATGAACAAGCGAGTAGTAATGAGGTAGTTGGCTAGCCTAATTCCATGATAGGCGCCATCACGGCCTGTTAGGATTTGGGGTCGTGACACCGCGTCGCATGATCGATTCGCGAGCAGGGTAATAGATGCATCTATGGTTCGAGCCATTCGACCCTTCGTCAGTGCACAGTTTATTATTGTTAGTCCGCGCCGTTCGACCCTCGGCATTTCTTGCGCATGATAATTATTACGTCCTTTCTGTGATTTATACCTGTTTACTGACCTGAAAATTATAAATTGTCAATTGAAATGACGAATATTTAAAATATTAAATGTGAAAGAAGTTGATATTTCCTGCCAGTACTTATTAAATTGCCTATGATATCCATGCTTTGTGTCACCCCTGATTTTATTAAAAAATTAACCTCTAGAAAGTGTCTAATTCGACCTCTCGTCACTACCTCTCTGAGGTTAGGCGGGATACTTACTGAGTACACGTTATTTTCGTACTCATGCTACACTTGTTGTGCATTTTTATTGCACAGGTACTTTCACATCGATGTGGCTGGTTTGGAGACTTAGGTGAGCTTCATCATCCGGAGGCGATCCGTAGCTGACAGAGTCTCCCTCATATTGTATTTATTTTGTTTTAAATTCCATTGTCCAATTTGTATCTCAGACAAGCCTTGTAATGAGTGTATAAATTCTTAGAAATTGCTCATTCACTTGTATCACCAGGTTCTGGGATGTGTATGGGATGTATTTTATAAAAATGGAATATTAAACTGTCGTATTTACCTAACGAATTTTTGTTTAGTTATTACGTAATAAATTAAAGGTAATGATTTCAAAAATGTTAAAACAGGAATTTATTTCAACTAATTAATGATTGGCTTGCCTGATGATGGTGTCCGACGCCATCACGGCCTTAATATATTTTGGGTCATGATAGTAATGGTCTTAGTGGTTGCAGGAGAACAATTCCCTGATATGAGGATTATGGACTTTGCATAGTTGATATTTTGCCATGATAGGGAGCAAAATAGGTCAAGGGTTGATTTTATAGAGTCACAAGATTTTGCATTTGCCTTGGCCATAAAGGTAAGATCATCCGCAAAGAACAAGTGTGAAAAGTTAGGACTATTCCGCCCTATAGTAATAGGGTCCCATCTACAAATGTCCATTTGATATTCTATATTTCTCGAAAGTAATTCTAGACAAAGGATGAATATGTACGGTGATAAAGGATCACCCTGCCTAATACCCCTACTAGGCTCGAAAAAGGAAGTGGCATTGCCATTAACTAAGATTGATATAGAGCTTGTAGAAATACAGTTCATTAATATATTGGTGAATTTTCGAGGGAATTTAAAGAATTTAAGGGCACGGTAAATAAAGGACCATTTTATACTGTCAAAGGCTTTTTCCAAATCTATCTTTAAGATCATATGCCCTTGTTTCCCTTTTATTTTCCTAAGGTTGGATACAATTTCCTGGATCACAATGGCATTATCCATAGCCCTTATATTTTTCATAAAACTCGTTTGGAAGGGACTAATTAAATTGGCTAAGAATGGTTTTAAGCGATTAGCCAAAATTTTAGTGATTGTTTTATAGATAGTATTACATAGGCCAATTGGACGGAAATTTTTAATATTGTTGGCATTTGGTATTTTTGGGATTAGGCAAATGTAAGTTTTATTCATATCTTTAGGATTTACTTCAGTCGTGAACATGTCATGGCACAGGTTAAGGACTGATTGTCCTATAACGTTCCAGTACTTTTGGTAAAAAAAAGGGGTGCAATTCGTCATGCCCTGGAGCTTTGAAGGTTTAAGGAGAATATAATTTTTTTGATCTCGATATCCAGTAATGGGGCATCTAGGGGACTCAGGCCAATAGTGTTGCTACTAGTATTGGAGACATTTATATTAGACAGGTGGGTATACTCGTGAGAAGTAGTGAAAACTTTGGAGAAGTAATTAGTTATATGGTCAGTAATTAGGGAGTGGTCGTTTATCCAATTACCCTCATCATTTTTGAAGTAAATGATCCTATTTTTTCTTCTTCTAATGGAGGCCGATATATGAAAAAAATTGGAATTTGCATCCCCATCATTTAACCACATAATCCTAGACCTAAGCTTCCAGTAATCCTCCTCTACCTTCAAAAGGTCATTGTATTCCTAATTTAATGTTTTCTCAAGATTTTGGAGGAATAAACTAGTATTCTAATATTTCGAATTTGGATACCATTTAGTCTAGCTAAGAGCCTTCTTTTTTTCCTATAATGTCTCCAAAAGTTTTAAATTTCCATTGTTTCACACTATTCCTGAAAGAGTTGCTCGATTTTATATAGTCATTATCTGACCAATTTTCTTTAACAAGATTGTAGAACTCTGGGTGCTTGCACCAAAAAGTCTCCAGTCGAAAAGGTTGGTTATGATGTCTTCTAGATTTAGGAATTAAATTGATTAGTAGGGGATTATGGTCCGAGTGGGTTTTTGGCAAGTGAGTAACTGAGAAGTTGGGGAAGATGTCACACCATTCTTGATTTCCTAATGCCTTGTCAAGTATTTCCATTATTAAACCCCTATTTTTATGTCTATGGTTGGACCATGTAAATTTACAACCTTTATAAGCTAGGTCCATAAGGTTACAATTAGTTAATTTATTATGCATAAATTTTACTCTATTTTTGTTAAGGCCTGCCTCCTATTTTTTCATGTGAACCTAGAATATCGTTAAAATCACCTCCAAATAACCAAAGAAGATCATAACTGTTAGCTATACATTCAAGATTATTCCATAAAGTATTCCTAAGTTGATAGTCAGTAGTAGCATAAATAGAAGTAAAAAGCCAAGATTTTTGAATTGGAAGTACCTCAATAGAAGCATGGATTTCTTGGTTCTTACGGGTGAAGTTTTGGAAAATCACCACTTCAGTTTTATACATCACCACTGTGCCACCAGACTGTCCTTCAGCTGGTACTTCGATAAGCTCACTGAAGCCAAAGTCTTCTAGCCAATTTTCATAGTTGATTAGCCTAGCTTCCAGTAATGCAACCATGCATGGACGGTGGGTGTCAATCATCTCCCTGAAATTCCTTCGAAAGTTATCATTTTTACCCCCCTGATGTTCCAGATAATAATATTAGTTGGATGATTCATTGGACGATTTTGGGTTTGGTTCACTGCCTCTCCATTCTCCCTCACCCCTCCTTGTAATATTGGGTTCCTCCTCAAGGATGGCACCAGTATCATGGCCCTGTTCTCCATGGTTAGGTCCTGAGCAGTCCTTATATCCATTGAGCACCTGTATAGACCTAGAGGACAGCTGATTACATGTCTTTTCTCCTGCATCTCCCTGAATAAGAACACTTTTACCCCGTCTAGGTTTGAGAAATCGAGGACTTGTTCTAAGGCTAGGTTTATGGGCACCTCCTCCATTTATACCTTTACATGATCTTGTTCTGGTATTGCATGATGGTGTGGTGGTACTGCATGTGGGATTTCCTGGTTCACAGCTTGACCTTGGGGTTGGTCGTTGGCTTCCCAGGGCATGAAGATGGGGTTGAGTTGGGTCAGCATCTCTGATGGAAAGAAGGGGAGGTTTGGGAGTATATTCTGTGGTTAGAAGGTGTTGAAATGTGGGGGCATGTTCCATTGATGGACTAAAAGAAAGGGAGGAGGAGGGTGTGAACCAGAAAAAGAAAAAAAAACATATACCAAATTTTCTCTTAGGTAAAATATATATATATAATGTATTTCTATTATATTACACGGTCAGAAAATAGTAAATGTCGTTCACCTTTTAACCTTGAAATAACTTTTACAATGGTCAAATTTGTAACTTCGGTTAGTTTTCTAATGTTTAGGACTCTGAAATCAATTAAAATTTTGTATATTAAATTTTTACTTATTAAAATAGGTAGGAAGTACGAATATTTAGAAATTTAAAATCAATAAATATTTTACCTTATGTAAATTTTACTAATTGACAATACATCCTTTGGCATTATGTATAAAATCAAGATGAGAACGATGGAGGCTTCAATTAATTTCTAATTAAAATTTGAAAAATGGAGACAAAAAATCACATACATTAAATTTAAATTATTTAACAATTAACATCTAATTAAAATTATTTCAATGCAGAATAATTAAATATGTATTTTAAGTATTCTTATTTAATCATATAAAGTAATTAATTCATGTTCAATTAAGCACCCAAAATAATTATTTAATATCATATTTATTTATAAAAAATTATTCAAGCTTAAATTTATCTGTATCTATATATCTATACTATATTAAAAGCACGAAGCCCCTATCGAAATGTCGTTCGCCATTTTTACCCTTTAAAAGTTAATTTCACATTAAATAAAATAACCATTTAATTATTTTTCTAATACGTAGGACTTCAAAATCAACTAAAGTTTTACTTAAGAATATCCTAATATTTAGGTCTTCAAATTCAATTAAAATTTATTAATTTACATATTTTAATAAATATCATTTTTCTTATTTGACCAGTTTTTATAAATATCATTTTGGAGTTTAGTACGTGATTGTTGAAGTTTTTTTATTCTTAGTCTCTAAGGTATATAATAGCGTTGTTTTTCTCCAAATTGTCAATAATTGATTATCTAAAAATATGGAACACCTATCAGCAATGTATGCTCGCTTTTTCCAGTTAAATTTTTAAGAGCTTTGATTTAATCTTAACTTTAAATTTTCTAGAAGTGCGAACTAATATGGTGTTAATTGAAGTAAATTAAGCTACAACTGATGTGTGGCTATAATTCCATAGTTTAGTACATTATTTGTCTTGCATTTTATATGCGTTAATGATAAATTACCCTTTATTTACGCGTAATGGAGTCTATTTTATATGTAGGTGAATTGTAGATGAAAATAGAGAAAAAGGAATACTTAAAGTCTAAAGCGTGCTTGAAAACAGTTGAAAAGAAGAAAGAAAGAAGTGAGCAGCCTACAAATGAGAAAGCGGGCATTAAGCAGGCGCTAGAGCAGGTTGGGCGAGCCTTTTAGCTCGAGTGGGAGCAGGCTAGGTGATGGGTAACGCGAGATCCACTAGGCGTTGAAGCTGGCGACGCGAGGCCTAGGGCGAGCTCAAGCTAGCGTTATACCTCGCGAGGTTAGGCCTGAGGCACGCACATTCCAAGCTTTGAAGGCTTATTTCATCTCCCGGTTTGACTAGGACTTGTCCTACGTATTTAGGTATTTTTCTACACATATAAATAGACCTAAAACGACACTTTTGATGGATTTTTGCAACCGGAGGCAAGGATAGCTCGTGGAACAACCGTTGGGAGTTAGACTCATTGATTTCTATATCCCTTTATCCTTACTTTGTAATTTAATTATGCAAAATACTTTTGATATTGTTACTATGAGTATGAGTAGCTAAATTCCTAGTCTAAGATTTTGATGAAACCTATTGAAGGATGATTTTATTGTTACGTTTATATAGATTTGCCGTAGTATTTTCTCTATTTGTTCAACTACTTTATTATTGTGGTTGATTGAAGGGCCCTCAATTGGCTGTTCCTATTTAGTATGTATTACTCGGGAGAGAATGCATATTTAGGTAGTTGTTGAACAACATCACTCCTAACGTATATGAGGGATCAATATGAAGGTTTAAAGGTGGGATTAGAGATAACAAAACCTTGGTGCGATCCGAGTGAGCCGGACTTAATGCCAGCTAGCGTAATTCGGGAGAATATGTCTAGTAAATTGTGGTAGTTACTCGGGAGACAATTACTGTCAAACCCCTTTTCTACACCCGAAAAGATATGTGTTATGCGTATTATGGATTGTTGTGGGTTAAAGGATTTTTCCAATTGCAGTGACAATTTTGAAATAGGGATTATTTTATTGTTCAAAGTCGCCACTTGAAATTGATTTTTGGGTATTCCAAGTCACCTTTTGTTTGAATCCATATTCAAAGGAAGATTTGACTCTTTTATTATTGGTCTGCAAAAACAAAGTCCGGTTAAGGAATTCTGTTGACCAGGGAGAAGGTGTAAGGCATTCCCCGAGTCCCGCGGTTCTAGCACAGTCGCTTTATTGACTTAAACTATTAATTCTGAATAAATTGTGCTTTATTAGTTTCTGTGTTTTACTTGTCCGCTTTTACTTCTTTATTATTAGATTTATCAAGGAAAGTAATTTTAGATAAATTACATTTTCATAATCATGCTACGCAAACGAATGCGTGATCGAGACGAAATTTATTAATTTTATCATAACAGCGCTACGCAAGCGAATCCACAGTTATGATGAAGATTATTAGTATATTATTACTTTTGAAAAAAAAGTTACTACATTTAAAGGAATTAATTAAAAATTAACTATCGCGCTACGCAAGCGAATCCGTGATTTTAGCAAATTATTCATTAAATTGAAAATTAACTAAAAACTAAAGAGTATGAAATGACATTGTTGAATTAATTTATTTAATGTTAAACATCACACTACGCAAGCGATTCCGTGAAGTTAAAGTGTGCCTACTAATTGCCTAGCGTTTAAATTAATTATTAAGGAGAATGGGCCAGCAACTTTTGGGAAGAGATGGGCAAATGAATTTAAAAAGCATAAGGAGTTAGATGTTGTATCCTTCTTGGGCTTAGCTGAAATTGTTATGTGAATGGGCCTGGCAAGCATTAGGAAATCTGGCCCAAAGTCTAATTAAAACAAAACTCAACCCAAGATCAGTTCTTTAAAAATTTAAATATATAAACAAGATTAACTTGGACCCAATCCAATTCGGACCCAACCCTCTTGTAATGAACCCGTTCCTTGGAGCAGAGAAATATATTTGTATGGAAGAAAACATATTTCCTAAGTATTGAATTTATTAAGAGATCTCTTAAGCTTCAAAGCTAGGAAAAGATTATTTTAAAATTTTTGGTCAATGATTTGCACCAAAACTATACTGCAACAAAATGTTCCTAAAAGCTTACTTTGGCTATTTTATACTTATTTACAAATAAAATTAGAAGGTCTTCTTCGCAAAGATAACCAACCTTGTTCCTTTTTTCGACATCTTAAAGAAAATAACATATCCAAAATGAGAAGTAAGTTAAACCTTCATATGACTACTACACATGACACTTGGAGAATATAATAGCATATAGAAGAAACTTGATACTACTAAGTTTAACACTTCAAAATGCCTTGCTATTGCCATCTTCAGATAGTTGGCCTTAATTAAAATATTACATAACACAAATACATCACTTAAAGAACATGAAACCCTTCTTTGCATTAACAAATCAATTTCTCGTCGATACAAGGTTATAGTGAATTTTGTTACGCATGCTTATATACAAAACTATACAAGAAACATAATGCTCTTAAGCTTATAACAAACTGAAAAGAACTCAAATAGTTTCATTTCCATTAATTGTTGACCCAAAAAAAATTACAGTAGCGTATGAGGGAATACCTGGATAACAGAAAAGCAAAGATCAGTGACGAATGAAACAGAAATTTCAGCAACAGTAACAGTAGCCAATCAGTGTTAGAAACAGCTCAGAAAATCCACAAAGACACTTGAAACTAGTAATTAACAAACTCAGAACTTAGCCAAACGATTGCTCTATTTTCTTAATGATCTTGCACTCTAGGAGTCACTCACAAAGTTCACCAATTTCAGCTTACTAAAGTATTCAGCTGCTGATTTTTTTCTCTCTAAGATGTGTTCCTTTTTTTTAGAGTCCAAGATGTGTAAAGATGAGAGAAGAATCCTCTTTATATAGGAGAAGAAAGGACTTTGGGACAGATTTTGTGTAGCCAAAAATCTGTCCAAAATGATGAATTTCTGACCAAAAATCTGTCCAAAACCAGAATTTTTGCCAATGAACAGTTTTACTTACCAACTGTGGACAGAATTTTGGAGCATTGTACTCCAAAATAGTCCGCAACAGCGAAAGCAACCAAACACGGACCCTACACTCTAGTACCTTCCCTTTATTTACCTTTCCCCTTAATCCCTCAAACCAAATTCAAAGCTAACTAGTCCACAAAGAGAAACAAGATTCATTCTAGTTCAAACAACTAGGAACTTGAACAAGATCAATTAAGAGTCAACTAGTACGGATTGACAAGACTCAAACATATAACTACCTATACTAAATAACTACTTCAAAATTAATCTAGTTAATTAGGACTAACATTAAATCTTCAAATACATGAACTAAGAACTCAATCGGAAATATGACAATGTAGGAAAGAAAAACTCGAAACTGCAATCCAATAGGTGATTCAAGCCTAAAGAGCGACTAAACATCATTTCCAAAACTCAAAATACACTAACATAAGTAAACTGAATCATTGATTAACATGACCTAAACTTCAAGACAAAGAACTTCAAAATCAGAAATTAAAGAATCTAGAATTGAGGGATTTGGTATTTCAGTTATAGTTCGGAGACTTCAAAATTTTAGTTGAAGTTCGAAGACATAACGAACATTGAGGCCAACAAATATTTATTCACATCAAAGTTATTAATATAACTTATTACTAAACGAAAACATAATGACGGACTAAAACGAAATACTACCTAATACATGATTCGAAAAGTATAAAATAACAACTAATCATCGATGATTGAAGCTAACCCGAACTAACAATCACTGATTAACAATCAAATGAAACTAGAAAATTAAAAACCTAAACTTAATGAAAAAAAACAGAAATTACGAAAACAAAAAAGAAAAAAAAATTAGGGTGCGAGCTTATACCGAACTGCGGGAAGTTCGATGTCGAATCGAGCAATGAGACGATACCAAGGATGCCAAATGAAAGCATTTTTGACAAATGTGACGGACCTTTCTTTCGAGGTTGCCTACATATCCTTGTCTATGAAGGAATCATGTCAATATAGTTCTGGGAAAATTTGGTAACTGGGACTACCAGACATAAGATTTAAGACGGTTGTTGTTTTTGATGTTGTTGTCGTTGTTACTGTTACTTGCTGCTTACATTAAAAGGAAAAGAGAACTACATATTGCTTCAAGCTAAGAGTTACAAAATTCATATATATGTGTCTTCTAGAGTCAAATCCCTATTCTTGACTTGCTCGCTTTTGTTGACCTTAGATTGGATCTTGATTCTCCTTGAAGAAAAGATTATGACTCAATATCGATTGCTTGCTTTCTGGATCAGAAATTGAGAAGATGAATCTTGAGAAGCTGGGTTGCTGACACATGTGCTCTGCGGCAGGGCCTGTAAAGCCAAAGCCATCAAAGACGAACAAAACAAACAAAATTTTCTGCCCCAGTTTGGACTAGGAGAATTTTGTGAGTTATCAGCGAAAGCTATCAACTATCTAATTTATCGAAAGGCATACAGATACAAAAAAAGTATAAACTAGATAAAAGAGAAAAAATTTGTAACGAGGGATTGTGTACCTTACATTACCCAGAGGGTATGTAACCAGGGTTGGTACCCTGTATTACTGAAAGGGAAAGTAACCAGGGGTTGGCACCATGTATCACTAGGAAGGAATATAATTTGGGGCTGGTACCCTGTATTACTGAAAGGGAAAGTGACGAGGGATTGGTACCCTGTATTACTGAAAGGAATGTAACCAGGGGTTGGTGCCCTATATTACTGGAAGCGGCGCAACCAGGGATTAGTGCCCTGTATCACTGGAATGAAATGTAACCAGGGGTTGGTACCCTGTATTACTAGAAAGGAATGTAACCAGGGGTTGGAACCCTGTATTACTAAATAAAACTATAACCATGGGTTGGCACCCTGTATTACTAAAGAGGAATGTGACTAGGGGTTGGCACCCTGTATTAATGAAAGAAGTGTAACCAGGGGTTGATACCCTGTATTACTGGAAAGGAATGTAACCAGGGGTTGGTGCCCTGTATTACTAGAAAGAAATGTAACCAGGGGTTAGTGCCCTGTATCACTAGGAAGGAATGTAACTAGGGGTTGGCGCCCTGTATTACTGAGGAAGAATATAACCAGGGGTTGGCACCCTGTATTACTGTTAGGAGTATAACCAGGGTTTGGCAGCTTGTATTACTGAAAAGAAGTGTAACCTGGGGTTAGTACCCTGTATTACTGAGATGAAATGTAACCAAGGGTTGGTACCCTGTATTACTAAA
The DNA here is from genome assembly GCA_005239505.1 of Nicotiana paniculata. Classification (NCBI taxonomy): domain Eukaryota; kingdom Viridiplantae; phylum Streptophyta; class Magnoliopsida; order Solanales; family Solanaceae; genus Nicotiana; species Nicotiana paniculata. The sequence goes on from ML362515.1 coordinate 52,482, forward strand.
GAGGAATGTAACCAGGGGTTGGTACCCCATATTACTGATAAAGTGTTGAATCCCTCTAGGTGAAAAGGTTCTACCTGAGTTAAGATACGCAAAACACCCTGAGCGAAGAGTACTTCTACCCGGAACTATGAGCTGGATCCCCCTAGGCGAAGTTGTTCTACCCGAGTTAAGCTACGTAAAAAAACCTAGGTGAAGAGTACTTCTACCCAGAAATATGATTTGGACCCCCTTAGGCGAAAGGATTCTACCTGAGTTAAGCTACAAATATGGGAGGTGTCAACAGTAGTGATGCATTCTAAAGATAAAAGAAAATGGAGATTTTAAGGAGCTTACATTTGGTGACATTCGTCCTTTGAGAATCGCCATTCTTCACTTCTTTGTTCTTGCTTCAAACAAAGAAAAATTTGTGAGTTTTCAAAGTGGTGGTTGGTTTGTGGACTTGATGCCCTGTTGCAGTTTGAATTCACGGCAACTCCACTGCTGAAGAGGTGATTCTATCAGTGTGGTACTGAGGTGCTCGGATACTCTGTTTTGCATTCTGGAGACCTTGTTTTCCGGCGTTACCCCTGACTATTTCATACTCGGATGTCGATGGTACCGCTAAACCTTGGTGTCCTAAGGCAATGCAATTTTTCCCTTTAAAATCAAACTCAGTTGTCTTTCACCCAGTACCAGTTTGTGTCCGTAGTGCTTATCAACTTTTCTAATGAAGCTGGTCCCGCTTAGTCGACCTTTTCAGTTTCTTTAAGAACTTTGTTCGCCTTATCGAAAGAGATCACGGATGGATTATGCTTTTGTCAGTGCCATATATGCCCCAAATTGTGCTCGATATACAGGGAAACTATAGCCAGTTTTGCAGCCATTTCTTTGCTTCACTTTTGATGCAAGATTAGACCGAAAAGGACTCAAAGAAAATAATGGGTAAAAATAGGAGAATAATTGAAGGTGAAAAATAACTGTGCTTAAACAAAAGGTGTCCCTTTTGGGTAACGTAATAGGGAGACTTATCTAGAAGTATGTGTCGACTTCAATGAATCATGACATGCATCTTATACTTGACGCCTGATCCATATTAGCTGTCTAATTCTCAAAATCGGTTGCAAATGTTCATCTTGAAACTGTCTTGGTTGTGCTCATGCCGGGGTATCGAAGACCCTCATTCGGCTAGTAGCGCCCTTTTCGAGTTTTCTCTAACTGACCTCTCTCATTTCTCTACTAACAGTCGCCTTATGGCGCCCATTTGGGTTTTCACCAATAAGACTCTCTCATTTCTCTGCTCATTGTCACCTTACAGTGCCCATATGGGTTTTCACCAATAAGACTCTCTCATTTGTTCTTCGTCTTTTTTTTTTAACTGAGATACGACATGTGGAAGGTTGCCCAATAACCCTGGCATGGGGACTCCAAATATTCTCAAAGATCGATCAGAAGTTCTTAACAGGGAGAAGGCGAAAAGAACCTTGAACTGAATTATAACTTTTGGGACCGTTTCTACAGAAAAATCGTAAAATAAAACAAAACTTCTGCCCCAGTTTTGGAGTATTGGGAATATGGATTTTTCGTTGTGATGGGACCAAACCTAGGGAAGGTTGCCTACGTATCCTTTCGGAATCAAGTCAGACGTAGTTCAATGACTCAGAAGATTTGTTGTTTGGCTTCTTTTCTTTTCTTTTCTTTTTTTGTTGCAAGTACATAGGTTCCAAAAAGCAAAAAACAAAGAAGACAAATACAGCTCAAAAGGGTTAACAAAAGGGTGACACCTATTTGGAATCGCGAGCAATGATAGCCTTCGTCATCTCGGTTCTGAGAAAATCATGTGTGAAAGTTCCATAGTGGGTATATATCAGACATAATATCTTTTGATTGCATCTGCGTTAATAGTCATGCATGGTACCCTTCCTTCTTCATCTACTAAGTTCAAGACCCCTTTTGGTAACACTTTCTTGATGATGTAGGGTCCTTTCTAGTTTGGGGCAAACTTTCCTTTAGCTTCTACTTGGTGTGGAAGAATGCGTTTCAGAACGAGTTGGCCCACCTTGGAGTGCCTTGGATGCACTTTCTTATTGTAAGCGCGTGCCATTCTTTGCTGGTATAACTGGCCAAAGCACACTGCTGCTAGTTGTTTTTCATCAATCAGCATTAGATGTTCTAATTGGGTCTTTACCCATTCTGTATCTTCAATCTCCGACTCCGCAATGATCCGAAGAGGGGGAATTTCGACTTCAGCCGGTATTACAGCTTCTGTTCCATTTACCAACAGATAAGGAGTTGCACCAACATATGTACGAGCAATCGTGCGGTATCCCTAAAGAGCAAAAGGCAACTTTTCATGCCATTGTCTGGAACCTTGGATCATCTTCCTAAGAATATTCTTGATGTTCTTGTTCACTGCTTCAACAGCTCCATTGGCTTTTGACGGTAAGGGGTAGAATGGCGATGCATAATTTTAAATTGCTCGCATACCTCCTTCATTAAATTACTATTTAGATTGGCTGCATTGTCAGTGATAATGGTCATTGGGATACCAAAACGACAGATGATGTTGGAATGAACAAAGTCTACCACTGCTTTCTTGGTGACTGCTTTGAAAGTGATGGCCTCCACCCACTTGGTGAAGCAATCAATTGCAACCAAAATGAATCTATGCCCATTTGAAGCCTTTGGCTCGATTGGCCTAATAACATCCATTCCTCAAGAAACGAAGGGCCAAGGAGAGGACATGTGATGCAACTCCGAAGGTGGAGAGTGAATCAGGTCACCATGAATCTGGCATTGGTGACACTTGCGAACAAAACTAAAGCAATCTCGCTCCATAGTAATCCAATAATACCCTACCCGCAGAATCTTTTCGTCAAAACATATCCATTCATGTGAGGTCCACATACCCCCGAATGCACTTCACTCATGATC
>ML362516.1:0-59312 GCA_005239505.1 Nicotiana paniculata
GACTTGGGCGACACTGGAGACACCTGGCGTTTGGGCTCTAACGCCCCCCTAACGCCAGGGGGGGCCTGGCGTTATAGCCCTAACTCCCCCCTAACGCGAGGGGGGACAGGCTTTATGGGGTAAACGCCCCCCTAACGCCAGGGGGGGCCTGGATTTAGGGGGCAAACGCCCAGCTATCGCCCGGGCTTCTCCTTTTGCGTATTTTCGACGTATTTACATCCCTTTAGCTCTGTTTCCATCTCCAATTCACCTACACATAAAATAAACTCCATTAAGCACATAACAAGTGTATTTTTATCATTAACGCGCATAAAATGTAAGGTATATCACATGTTAAACTATGCAATTTAGTCTCGCATCACTACACATCTCTTCCGACGTGGCAGTATTGTGAGAGTCCAAACAAGGCTTATATTTTTTATGATGGAAATTTCAGCTATTATTCTTGGAGGAGATATCCTTGGGCAAATGTGTTATGTGGTACACGGTGTGATTTCAGCGGAGGAGCATGGTCACGTTGGGTTCAATATCTGGTGATTGATACGATGTTCGTGTGTTAGAATCTAGTATCTAGAGAACTCCGGATATTGGAATTTCGTTCTAAAGTTTGTTAGCTAAGGTAGCAGGAAGGATCCTAAGTCTGGATCGAGGTGTTAAACAGTGATTTTGGACAACTCCGGTGCAATTCTTAGCACGTTTGAGGACGAACGTATGTTTAAGTAGGATAGAATGAAATGACCCGACCGGTCATTTTGATCTCTAGCGTGTTTTTAAGCGGTTTGTGGCCTTGAGAAGCTTCACTTCAGGTGTTATGACTTGCACGTGTGGTCGTAATTTAATTTCGGGAAGTTCGGAGTTGATTTGGAAAGAAAATTCTCATTTCAGAAGCTTTTAAGTTGGAAGAATTCACTAAGGTTGGACTTTTGAGTAAATGAACTCGGAATGGGGATTTGAATGTTCCAATAGGTTCGTATGATGATTTTGGACTTGGACGTATGTCCGGATCGGGTTTTGGATGATTCGGGAGTGTTACAATGCTTATTGTGGGAAGTTGGCATTTTGGAAGAATTTTATAAATTTGGGTTGAAATGTATTTTAATGTTATGGATGCCCGTTTGGAATTTCGAGGCTGGGAATAGCTCCATATGGTGAATCATTTTGGTGTCATTTGGAGAAAGTTGGAGGTTTTCTCAACCGTTATGAGCATCTATGAATAATACAAGGTAATACTATCTCAATGCTACAACCAGCCTAGAGGATAGGCAGTAAGTAACATAACAAGGAGGGAAACAGAGTATCCTGCGGACGCCGAACAACTACCTCAAATCCCGAAAACCGACTCCAAGAGAGTGTAGAAGAAGCTAGCGCTCAGTCCCAGCACCTGAATCTGCACACAAGGTGCAGGGAGTAATGTGAGTACACCAACTCAGTAGTAATGAAAGTAAATAATGTCTAAGGCGACGAAACACGTAAAAAAGTCATCAATACATAGTGAATGCAGTTCTTCTTTCAGGAGCACAGATACGATATCTTGTAACATAAAAAAAAAGAATCGATTTCAGTAAAATAGCCTTTGAAAATGTACCTTTTCACAATTTCCATAGAAATTAAAATGATTCAGTATATAAAATGACAGAGTTCATAAATAGTTCCTCAGAAAAAAGCATGTATCATAATCTGCCCCTCAGGCGTGTCATCACTCAACATCAGTCACTCAGCATGCCTCACAATCACTCGGTATCATCCCCTCGGGAAACCTCACAGTCACTCATACCTCCCAATCGCTCTCCACTCGCCACTTGGCCCTCGGCACTCGCACTCAATAGGTACCTACGCTCACTGGGGGTGTACAGAATCCGGAGGGGCTCCTACAACCCAAGCGCTAATATCAAGCCATCTCGTGGCATAATCACTCAGGCTCTGGGCCTCTCACATATCATAAACAGTGCAACATGCTGCGGCGTGCAGCCCGATCCCATAATATCCTCACAACATAGGCCCTCGGCCTCACTCAGTCAGAAACCTCCCAAAAGCTACTCCGGGTATCAGTAAAAAGAAGGAACTCGTCCCCAAACATCTTTAATATGCATCAAAGTGGAGTAATGAAACTCAATTTAAGCAATAATCAGGTAAAAACCACGACTGAGTGCAACTTTCAAATCAAGACAGTGAGAAAATAGTAGTAAAAAGCCCCCAAGGGGTCCAACACTTGGCACGAGGCCCAAATACGGCATTCAGCCCAAAATATAATAATAGTCTTAAAACATGACTATCATATAAAGTAGAATAAAGTACGCAACTTAATAGTTGCCACGGGCCGAACCAAGCCGCAATCCCCCAACCATGCGCACCACACACTCGTCATCTAGTATGTGCGCCACTCCAAATAGTGATAAAAAAAAGTGAAGCCTGGGGTTGTATACCCTCAGGACAAGATTTATAGTCATTACTTACCTCGACCGGCCCAAATACTAATCTGCGATGCTCTTGCCTCTTGAATCGGCTCCCGACTGTTCTGAATCTAACCAAAACAAGATTAATATTATCAATATATGCTAGGGAGACGAAACCCATTCGAAAATTATCAAAATTAAGCACAAATACCGAAATTTGGCCAAACCCGACCCTCGGGCCCATGTCTCGAAATTTGATAAACATCACAAGACTAGAATCCTTATCCTTCCACGAGTCTACCCATATAAAAACATCCTAATCCAACCACAAATTGCCCCTCAATTCCTCAATTTAAAGTCTCAAATTCCCAAGCCCTAAACCCCCAGTTTAGCCACTATTTCTCCATAAATTTCACCCCTAATCAGTCACATAACACCATAGAAATGAGTTTTAGGTCCAAAAATCTTACCTCCACTAAGTTCTCTTGATTTCCCTCTTCAAAACCCTCTCTCAAACTCAAGTCCATATGAGAATATTGATGAAATAACCCAAAATTCGCGAAAGTTGGTATTTATACTCTCTGTCCAGGGAAACCACACCTGCGCTCTTTTAACCGCACCTGCGGTCCCAGGTGCGCTTCTACGGAATCCCACTTACAAATCCAACCTCGCATCTGCGGTCTACAAGCTCGCACCTGCGGTCTCGCACCCACGACCAAAACTTCCGCATCTGCGAAAAAAGCTTAGCCCGTCAAACTCCGCATCTGCGGCTCCCAGACCGCACCAGCAACCTCGCACCTGCGGCTCCCCCTTCTGCAGGTGCGGTAAACCAGAAAGCTTTACACCAGCAGTTCCACATTACCAAAAATCATGTCGATAGCCATCCGAACTTATCCCGAGGCCCTCAGGACCTCAGCCAAAAGTACCAACAAGTCATAAATGATCACGCGGACTTAGTCGAACCCTCGGAACACCCAAAATAACACCGGAACATCAAATCAACCCATGATTCATGCCTAAGGATTTTCAAACTTCCAAAAATCAGCATTGATGCCGAAACTACCCAAAACTCGTCCGAATGACATTACAATTTGCACACACATCCAAAATGATGCTATGAGCTTGTTCCAACTTTCAAAATTCCATTCTGACCCGTATAGCTAATTTTCCACTACCGGCCGGAAATTGCCAAAAACTCAATTTCGTCAATTCAAGCCTAATTCTACTCCGGACCTCTAAATCGCATCCCGAAAACACTCCTAAGTCCAAAATCACCTAATGAAGCTATCTGAGCCATAAAATCCACATTCCGAGGTCGTTTACCCAATAGTCAACTTTTGGTTGACTTTTCTAACTATAAGGCTAACTTAAGAGACTAAGTGTCTCAACTCTCACCACGGCCACTCCGAACCCGAACCAACCGACCCAACATATCATCAATACGTTAAGAAATACCTGATAAGGCAGAAGCAGGGAAAACAAGTCTTATCTCACGGAACGATCAGCCGGGTCGTTACAGTGGAATTAGGGTGAATCTGTACTGTACAGTGGGATCGAGTTGCATGCCGCAACAGGGGGAATAAGGGTGGATTGTTTTGGTGAAATAAGGGTGAATTATGATACTGATATTGCGATATGGTGGGATCGGGTTACGCGCCGCAACAACCTATGTGTTTCTATTTCCTTGACCTATGTTGGTTTTATGGTATTTTCATTTGAACTTTAAGGATTGGTAATTCTGAAATGTCTCTGGCTTATTCCCTAAAGTTGTAGCTTTTATTTTCAATCGACTGCCTTATTTCATTCTATATTTTCCTTTTTTGTCTTTGTTATATACTGCGTATAGGTTGTAATGTGAGTGACCCGTCTTAGCCTCGTCACTACTTCATCGAGGTTAGGCTCGGCACTTACAGAGTACATGAGGTCGGTTGTACTCATACTACACTCTGTACTTCTTGTGCAAATTTTGGCATTGGTCCCAGCTGATCGGGAGGTGTAGCAGCTCGGACTTGTTCATTGGAGACTCAACGTAGATCTATTGGCGTCCGAAGACCTTGCAGTCCCCTTCTATTTTTCCCTTTTACTGTTTCTTGTTCAAAATAGTTGTATTTCTTTCAGACTCTGTTTGTAGAAAATCCTAGAAGTTTGTGAATTGTGACTCCAGATCCGTATTGTAGTGAATATTATGAGCATTTATTTTATTCCGGACTCGATTTTATTTCATTTTGTCTTAATTGACTTTATTTACTGAATTGAATAAAAATTGGCTTAACGGTTTTCTAACGTTGGCTTACCTAGCAAGTGAAATATTAGGCTCCATCACGGTCCTGAAGGTGGGTATCCGGGGTTGTGACAGAATTGCTATATGTGTAACAACTCCACAAATTAGTTAGAAAAATTATTTAGTAAAATTATCCTCAACTTGGTAATGTTTTCCCCAAATTAGTAGATAATTTACCAACATATAACTTTAATGTAGCAACATATAATGCCAAATTACTAACATATAACTTTATCATATAACTCTAAATTACCAACATATAACTCTAATTACCAACTATCATGATCCAAAAATTATTCTGTCGTGATGGCGCCTAACGTTGTACTAGGCAAGTCGACACTAAAAACATTTCCAACACTTTTAAGTGAAAAATGAAATAACACAAGTTTAAATAATTAAAGCTCTCATAAACTGGATAGAAAGTCAAAAATCAATACGGAAGTTCCCCAAATCAGGGTGTCGTTGCGTACATGAGCGTTTATACAACAAAAAGAAAATATTGTCTGTGAAAAACCGAAACTAAATACATAAAGTTGAAATATAGGGAGGTAGAGTCAAGGTCGGCGAATGCCGGGCAGCTACCTCGAAATATCCGAATGATCAAGCTGCTCAGATAATCAACATCCACCGTGTCCGAAAACACCTGGATCTTTACACGAAGTGCAGGGTGTAGCGTGAGTACAACCACTCAGTAAGAAACAAGACTAACTATTGGACTGAAAGTAGTGACGAGCTTCAAGGAGACAGTTCAACTATTAAAAATACAATACAGGAAAATATGAATGCTATCAAGTTTGACATTTGAGGCCAAAACAGTTAATTCATGTCAAGTTCAGTAGAAATAGGATATAGTATCTCTCAGAAACTACATGACAATGATATATGCCAGCTGAAGTACACAATAATTGAATCGAGTGCATGTTCTTAGAGCAACAGTCACTCAGTCCTCCCAATCACTCTAACCTCTCAGCCACTCATTCCTCACAGTCACTCGGCACTCGCACTCGCACTCAGTAGGTATCTGGACTCACTACGGGTGTGCAGACTCTGAAGAGGCTCCTTCAGCCGCTATAATAAGCCAATCGTGGCATAGATCAATTAAACATGTTGCGGCGTGAAGCCCGATCCCAATAAATATCCACAACATCATGCCCTCAGCCTCACTCAGTCATCAATCTTTCCAGTCTCTCGGGCTCTCAACAATCATGATAATCATCCCAAACAGCAGTGATATAATGTATCGATAAAGAAAAACAGAGACTGAGATATAATATGCGAGTAAAAACTGTGATTGAGTACATAGTGGCAATTTAATAGATAATTCAATATGTAACACGACCTCTAGGGGTCGTACAGTATCAACACATAGCCTAAGCATGATTTCTAACATGATTTGCAGTTCAATTTCTATAACATATGGAGAATATACGGATAAAACCATATTGTTCAACTATACAGTTCCATGGAAGTGACCAAGTCACAATTACTATAGTGCATGCCCACACGCCCATCACCTAGCATGTATGTCACCTTAACACCAATCACATGACACAAAATTTAGGGTATCATATCCTCAGAACAAAGTTTAGAACTATTACTTATGTCAAACTGTGCAAATCCCTACTCCAACACGCCCTTGCCTCGCAAAACGGCCTAATCTAGCCACAAATAGTTCGATACAATCAATACGAGCTAAAGGAATCAATTCCATAAGAAAATATTAAGTTATTAATCAAAAGTCAAAAGTCAACTCAAAAGCTAGCCCCCGGGCCAACATCTCAGAATCAGGTAAAAGTCACAAAATCCGAACACCCACTCAACCACGAGTCCACCCATACCAAAATTATTCAAATTCGATACCAAAATTCCGATCAAATCCTCAAAATTTGGCTTAAGAACTTTACTCCATTTTCCCCCAATACCCCAAATCACTAATTAAATGATGAAATCAAAGACATAAACATGGAATTTAACAAAAAATAAGTAAGAATCACTTAACTCAATCACCCACTTGAAAATTTCTCCAAGAATCGCCTCCCAGCGAGCTCCTAAAATCAAATTGTGAAAATGAGCTCAAATCCTCATTTTGAAATATATAAGTCTCTGCCCAGATATCCTTCATCGCGATCGCAACAAAATCCTCGCGATCGCTAAGCACCATAAATGATGCCCCGCTAAATAACCTTATGCGAACGTGCAGACCTCCACATGAACGTGAATACAGACCTACGCGATCGCGTCCACCCTCACGTCATCTCCTCTTCGCGAACGCGGCTATGCCCACGCATTCGCGATGCTCTGCCTGGCTAACCTACGCGATCAGGTACCCCATTTCGCGAACGCATAGAGTAAAAGAGACCACTGCCCCAAATAAACCTACGCCATCGCGGACCACTCCACGCGACGTATAAGGAAACCAGACACAGACACTAGAAAAACATCAGCCATAACACCAAGTCAAAAATTGATCTGTTAACCATCTGAAATTCACCAGAGGCCCCCGAGATATCAACCAAACATACCATCAAGTCCAAAAACATCATATGAACTTAGTCAAGACTACAAATCACATCTAACAACAGTAAAACCACGAATCATCAATTCAAGCCTAATGAACTTTTGAACTTCTAACTTCTACATTCGATGTTGAAACCTATCAAATTGCATCCGATTGACCCCAAATTCTGCACACAAGTCACAAATGACACAACGGAGCTACTCAAACTCCCGAAACCCTGATTCGAGCCCGGTAATCACAAAGTCAACTCTCGGTCAAACTTCCAAATTTCCAATTTTTGCCATTTCAAGCTTAATTCAACTACGTACCTCCAAATCACAATCCGGACACACTCCTAAGTCCAAAATCACCCAATAGAGCTAACAGAACCATCACAACTCCATTCTGGAGTCGTTTACACATAAGTCAACATCCGATCAACTTTTTCAACTTAAGCTTTCAACCTTGAGACTAAGTGTCTCATCTCATTCCGAAACCTTTCCGGACCTGAACCAATTACCCCCATAAGTCAAATAAAAATTATTAAGCAAGGAATGAACAGTAAATGGGGGAACGGGGCTACAACTCTTAAAATGACCGGCCGAGTCATTACATCCTTCCCCTCTTAAATAAATGTTCGTCCTCAAACGGGTCTAGAAACGTACCTGGAGTCTCAAATAGGCGTGGATATCTGCTCTGCATCTCCTGCTCAGTCTCCCAAGTAGCCTTCTCAACTAGCTGACCTCTCCACTGCACCTTCAGTGAAGTTCTGTCCTATGACCTCAACTTTCGAACTTGCCGATCCAAAATGGCCACCGGCTCCACATCATAAGTCAAATCACCATCCAACTGAACCGTGCTGAAATCCAAAACATGAGACGGATCGCCGACATACTTTTGGAGCATAGAAACATGAAATACTTGATGCACACTTGATAAACTAAGTGGAAAGGCAAGCTTGTGAGCCACCTCTCCAATCCTCCAAAGTACCTCAAACGGCCCAATATACCGAGGTCTAAACTTTCCCTTCTTCTCGAACCTCATAACACACTTCATGGGTGACACATTAAGCAGTACCTTCTCCCCAAACATAAAAGCAACATCACGAATCTTTCTACCGGCATAACTTTTCTATCTAGATTGCGTCGTGCGAAGCCGATCCTGAATCAATTTAACCTTGTCCAAAGCATCCTAAACCTTGTTAGCACCCAATAGTCTAGCCTCACCCGGTTCAAACCAACCCACCAGAGATCGACATCGTCTCCCATACAAAGCCTCATACGGAGCCATCTGAATACTCGACTAGTAGATGTTGTTGTAAGCAAACTCCGCGAGTGAAAGAAACTGATCCCAAGAACCCCCGAAATATATGACACAAGCACGTACCATATCCTCCAATATCCGAATAGTGCGCTGGGACTGTTCGTCCGTCTGAGGGTGAAATGTTGTACTCAACTCAACCTGGGTGCCCAACTCTCGCTACACGGATCTCTAGAACTACTATGTAAATTGCGTGCCCCGATCTGAAATGATGGACACTGGCACACCGTGAATGCGAACAATCTTGCAGATGTAAATCTCAGCCAAATGCTCTGATGAATAAGTAGTCTCAACTAGAATGAAGTGCGCAGACTTGGTCAGCCGATCCACAATCACCCAAATAGCATCAAACTTCCTCGAAGTCCGTGGGAGCCAACTACAAAATCCAAGGTGATACGCTCCCATTTCCACTATGGAATCTCAAGACTCTGAAGTAATCCACCAGTTCTCTGATGCTCATACTTCATCTGCTGGCAATTTAGGCACCGAGCTACAAACCCCACTATATCCTTCTTCATTCTCCTCCACCAATAGTGTTGCCTCAAGTTCTGGTACATCTTTGCGGCACCTATATGAATGGAATATCACGAATTTTGGGCCTCCTCAAGAATCAACTCACGTAGCCCATCCACATTGCGCACACAAATCTGACCCTGCATCACCAACACCCTATCATCCCTGATAGTAACATCCTTGGCATCACTGTGCTGAACCATGTCCTTAAGGACAAGCAAATGAGGATCATCATACTGGTGCTCTCTGATGTGATCATATAAGGAAGACCGAGAAATCACACAAGCTAGAACCCGACTAGGCTCCGAAACATCTAATCTAACGAACTGGTTGGCCAAGGCCTGAACATCAACTGCAAGCGATCTCTCACTAACAGGAATGAATGCAAGGCTACCCATACTCGACGCCTTTCTACTCAAGGCGTCAGCAACTACATTGGCCTTCCCGGGATGATATCATAGTCCTTTATCAGTTCCAACCATATCTGCTGCCTCAAATTTAGATCCTTTTTGTCTAAACAAGTGTTGGAGACACTGATGATCTGTAAATACCTCACAAGATACACCATAGAGATAATGCAATGCATAAAAATGGAAGCCAACTCCAAATCGTGGATGAGGCAGTTCTTCTCATGAGGCTTCAACTGACATGAAGCATAAGCAATCACTCTACCCTCCTGCATCAAGACACACCCAATACCGATCCGAGAAGCATCACAATACACTATATAAGAGCCTGAAGCTGAAGGCAATACTAGAACTGGAGTTGTGGTCAAGGCATTCTTGAGCTTCTGGAAGCTCTCCTCACACTTATCCGACCACCTAAAAGTAGCACCCTTCTGGTAAATTTAGTCAAAGACGATGCAATAGACGAGAAGTCCTCCATGAAGCGACAATAATAACCAGTCAAGCTGAGAAAGCTCAAAATCTCCGTAGCTAAGGACGGACTGGGCCAACCCTAACCACATTTGTCTTCTTTGGATCAACATGAATCCCCTCAATGGAAACCACGTGCCCGAAGAAAACCACCGAATTAAGCCAAAACTCACACTTGGAGAACTTGGAATAAAGCTTCTCCTCCCTCAACCGCTGCAACACAATCCTCAAATGCTGGTATGCTCCTCCTGGCTACGAGAGTACACCAGGATATCATCAATGAATAATAAGACAAATAAGTCGAGATAAGACTAAAATACATTATTCATCAGATACATGAATGATGTTGGGGCGTTGGTCAGCCCAAAAGACATCACAAGGAACTCATAATGACTATAACAGGTCCTGAATGTCGTCTTTAGAATATTCGAGTCCTGGATCTTTAACTGGTGATACCTAGACCTCAAATCAATCTTAGAGAACACCCTCCATCCTTGAAGCTGTTCAAATATATCATCAATGCGCGTCAAAGGATACTTGTTCTTGATTGTAACTTTGTTTAACTGCCTATAGTCGATGCAAATCCGCATAGTACCATCCTTCTTCTTCACATACAAAATCGGTGCACCCCAAGGTGACACACTAGGCCTAAAACCCCTTATCAAGAAGTTCCTGAAGTAGTTCTTTCAATTCCTTCAAATAAACCGGTGCCATACGATACAGAGGAATAAAAATGGCTGAGTGCCCGGCACAAAGTCAATATCCTTGTTGGGCGGCATGCCCGACAAATCTGCAAGAAATACATACGAAAAGTCTCGCATCATCGAAACAGAATCAATAGTAGGAGTATCAGCACCAACATCCCTCACAAAGGCCAAATAAGATAAACAACCCTTCCCAACCATCCGTTGGGCCTTCAAATATGAAATCACTCTACTAGGAACATAATCTAAAGAACCTCAACACTTAATCCTTGGAAACCATGGCATCGCCAACGTTACTGTCTTAGTGTGACAATCCATCATATCATGACATGGAGACAACCAATACATACCCAAGATCACGTCGAAATCAACCATACTAAGCAATAAGAGATCAACTCTAGTCTCAAATCCCCCAATAGTCACTACACATGACCAATATACACGGTCGACAACAATAGTATCGCCCACTGGCGTAGATACATGAACATATGAGACTAAGGACTCACGGGGCATATCCAGATAAGGATGAAAATACGATAATACATATGAATAAGTGGAACCAGGGTCAAATAATACAGAAGCATCTCTGTGGCATAATGAGACAATACTTATGATCATTGCATCTAAAGCAACATCGTCTGTCCTGGTAGGGATTGCTTAGAATCGGGCCTAACCGTCACCTGATCGGCTTCCCCCTCTAGGGAGACCTTTAGCTGCTTGGGCCCCACCCCAAGCTGGCTAGGCGGGTGGCGAAGGCACTGAAGTCGCAGCCTGACTCCTCTGCTGAACTTGATCTCCCGAGCAATGCGGACATTGTCTCCACATATGCCCAAACTCCCCACACTCGAAGCAAATCCCGGTAATGATGGTAGTGACTGAATAGGGCCCTGAGTACCAGAGTAACTCCTACAAGGGCCTGGCATAGATGAACCCTTAACTAATGGAGCACGGGATAAACTTTGAGGTCGAAAGGCACAAAGATATAACTGACCCTAACGAGCACTGTATGAACCATGGTTGGATGATGCACCACGATGAACAGGATGAGCCATCTGGGCGTGCCTATAAGGACGACCCATGTTCTGGTAAAACTGACCCCTAGAAGGAATATCGATGAAACCACCTGATCCACGAGGCCTCTTGGCCTCCCTCTCCTCACGCTCCTAACTACACCATCTCTAGTCGCTGAGCAATATCAACCACCTCATTGAAGCGAGCACCAGATACACTCTCCCGAGTCATAGCAAAATGCAACTGATAGGTGAGGCCATCAATGAACCTCCTAATCCTCTCCCTCTCAGTGGGAACCAACCAAACTGTGTGACGAGCCAACTCAGAAAATCTCATCTCATACAGGGTCACAGACAGGCCATCCTAACATAGCTGCTCAAACTTCCTGCACAGCTCCTCCCTACAGGTCGGTGGCACAAACTTCTTCAAGAAGAGAATGGAGAAGTCATGCCATGAAAGTGGTGTATCACCGACTAGCCTGCTCCTCTCATGGGCCTCCCACCATCTGAAGGCAGCCCCAGTAAACTGAAAAGTAGTGAACGATACCCCACTGGTCTCCAGAATACCCGCGGTACAAAGAATCCGCTGACACCTATCCAAGAAGTCCTAAGCATCATCTTACTCACCCCCAGCTAAATGATGGAGGCTAGAGTCTCCCATACCTCTCAAGTCTATTTTGCTCGTCCTCACTCATAACGGGATCCACCTGAGCTTGAGCAGGTGTAACCAGCTGGGCTGGCAATACCCCCGGTGTCTGAAGCCCCTGCATCACCTACTCTGGAGTGTGGGCAGTGAGAGTCTGAGTAACCCCCCCCCCCCCTTTTTGATAAGCGGTTGGCGTGGTATGAATAGAAACTGTATGAGCAAGGCTAGTGCACGCCGACAAAATCTGAGCCAAAGCCTTCTAAAGGCCTGGAATCACAATGGGCACAGTCGGTGCCTGAGCCGGTCCCACAGGCTCAACCACCTCTGGAACATGCTCCTGAGCTGGAGCAACTGATGGATCTGCAGATGTTGTTCTAGCTGTTGTACGAGCTGCACCTCTACCCCCATCATTGCCCCTACCGCGACCTCAGCCTGTCGTGGCCCTGCTGGTGGTACTGGTAGTTGTCTGTCCTATCCGGTAGCATGTGTCCTCATCATCTGTGAGAGAATAGAATAACAGAAGTCTAATTCCCAGAATCAACAAATCTGCATGACAAGAATACAAGAATGTGAAGTTTCCTAAGGGTTCGGCAGCCTCTCGAATATAAGTACAGACGTCTCTGTACCGATCCGCAAGACTCTACTAAACCTGCTCATGACTCGTGAGACCTATGTAACCTAGGCTCTGATACCAACTTATCACGACCCAAAACTTAGAATGTCATGATGGCGCCTAACGTGGTACTAAGCAAGCCGGTACCTCAAAATATTTCCAACACTTTTAAGTGAAAAATGAAATAACACAAGTTTAAATAATTAAAGCTCTCATAAACATAGAAAGTCAAAACTCAATACAGAAATTCCAAAAAACCAGGGTGTCACCGAGTACATGAGCGTCTATACAACAAAAGTTTAAAGATACTATGTATGAAAAACTGAAACTAAATACATAAAGCTGAAAGATAGGGAGGGAGAGTCAAGGTCTGGGAACACCGGGCAGCTACCTTGAAATTTCCTAATGATCAAGCTACTTAGAGAATCAACAGCCATCGTGTCCAGAAACACCTGGATCTGCACACGAAGTGCAGGGTGTAGCGTGAGTAAAACCAACTCAGTTAGCAACACGACTAACTATTGGACTGAAAGTAGTGACGAGCTTCAAGGAGACAGTTCAATTACTAAAAATGCAATAAATAAAATATGCATGCTTTCAAGTTCGACATTTGATGCCAAAACAGTTAAGTCATGTCAAATTCAATTGAAACGGGATATAGTATCTCTCAGAAACTATAGGACAGTGATATATTCCAGCTGAAGTACATAGTAATGAAATCGAGTGCATGTTCTCAGAGCAACAGTCACTCAGTCCTCCCATTCACTCCAACCTCTCATCCACTCATTCCACACAGTCACTCTGCGCTCTCACTCGGCTCTCGCAGTCGCACTTAGTAGGTACCTGCGCTCACTGTGGGTGTGCAGACTCCGGAGGGGCTCCTTCCGCCCAAGCACTATAATAAGCCAATCGTGGCATAGATCAATTAAACATGTTGCAGCTTGCAACATGCAGCCCGAAACCAATGAATATCCACACCATCAGGCCCTCGGCCTCCCTCATTCATCAATCTCTCCGGTCTCTCGGGTTCTCAAAAATCATGATAATCAGCCCAAACAGCAGTGATATAATATGGTAAAGAAAAATGGAGAATGAGATATAATATGCGAGTAAAAAATGTGACTGAGTACAGAGTGGCAATTTAATAGATAATTCAATATGTAACACGACCTTTGGGGGACCCTACAGTATCAACACATAGCCTAAGCATTATTTCTAACATGATTTGCAGTTCAATTTCTATAACATATGGAGAATACACGGATAAAACCATATTTATTAACTATACAGTTCCATGGAAGTGACCATGTCACAATTACTATGGTGCATGCCCAAACGCCCGTCACCTAGCATGTATGTCACCTCAACACCAATCACATGACACAAAATTCAGGGTTTCATACCCTCAGAACCAAGTTTAGAACTTTTACTTACGTCAAACTGTGCAAACCCTACTCCAACACGCACTTGCCTCGCGAATCGGCCTCCAAATGCCTCGAATCTAGCCACAAATAGTTTGATACAATCAACACGAGCTAAAGGAATCAATTCCATAAAAAAATACTAAGTTATTAATCAAAAGTAAAAAAAGTGAACTCAAAAGCTAGCCCCGGGCCCACATTTCGGAATCGGGTAAAAGTCACAAAATCCGAAAACACATTCAACCACGAGTTCACCCATACCAAAATTACTCAAATTCGATACCAAAATCTCGATCAAATTCTCAAAATTCGGCCTAAAAACTTTACTCCATTGTCCCCAATTTTCCACCTCAAATCATTAATGAAAATCTCTCCAAAAATCGCCTCCCACCGAGCTTCCAAAATCAAATTGTGAAAATGAGCTCAAAATTCTCATTTTGAAATATTTGAAGTCTGCCCAGATATCCTTCATTGCGATCGCGGAAAACGCTCGCGATCACGAAGCACAATAAATGATGCCCCACTAAATAACCTTACGCGAACATGGAGACCTCCACGTGAACGCGAATTCAAACCTACGTGATCGCGTCCACCCTCACGCGATCACGAAGCACAAACGCGTGTGAACCTACTGCCTCATTTCCTCTTCGCGAACGTGGCTATGCCCACGCGTTCGCGGTGCTCTGCCTGGCCGACCTACGCAATAACGTACCCCATTTCGTGAACGCATAGAGTAAAAGTTACCACTTCCCCAAATAAACCTACGTGATCGCGGACCTGTCCACGCGATCATGTATAAAGAAACCAGACACAGACACCAGAAAAACTTCAGCCGTAACACCAAGTCCAAAATTGATTCGTTAACCATTTGAAGCTCACGCGAGGCCCCCTGGACCTCAACCAAACATAACATCAAGCCCCGAAATATCATAAAAACTTAGCAGAGCCTTCAAATCACATCAAACAACACTAAAATCACGAATCGCGCATCGATTCAAGCCTAATGAACTTTTGAACTTCTCACTTCTACATTCGATGCCTAAAACTATCAAATCGCATCTAATTTCCCCCAAATTATGCACACAAGCCAAGAATGACACAACAGACCTTCTCAAACTCCCGAACCCTAATCCGAGCCCCGTAACCGCAAAGTCAACTCTCGGTGAAACTTTCAAATTTCCAAATTTTGTCATTTCAAGCCTAATTCATTACGGACATCCAAATTAAAATTCGGACACACTCCTAGGATCAAAATCACCAACGGAGCTAGAGGAACCATCAAAACTCTATTCCGGATTCGTTTACACATAAGTCAACATCCGGTCAACCTTTTCAACTTAAGCTTTCAAAATTGAGACTAAGTGTCTCATCTTATTCCTAAACATCTCTGGACCCGAACTAACTACCCATGGTAAATCACTTAACAATAATTAAGCAGGGAATGAACAGTAAATCGGAGAACGGGGATAAAACTCTCAAAACAGTCAGTCGGGTCGTTACATCAACATATAACTTTGATTTAGCAACTAACAATAGTCATAGATTTACTTTAGCTAACACCAATCAATTTTACAAACCAAACTAGGAGAAATTAAACAAAATCAGTGTATTTAAAAAAAATAACAAAGGAGGGTGAGGGAATCCTACCTGGAAATGGAGGGTCATCGACAGAGCTGCAGCGGGGCGTCGGTGTCGGTGATGGCAGTGGACTGGAGCGTCGCTGGTGATGGCAGCGGTGAGCTGGGTGGGGGAAGGGAGAGGGGAGGTTTGAGTGTGACAAAGAGAAGAGAGAAGGAAGAAAAGAGAGGAAAAAAAAAAAGGGGTCTGGAGGTTTTAAAATTATGTTCCGACCGAATCGGTCAGAAACGAGGTCAAACAGTCAAACCTCATTTTAATAAAAGATTCCGACTAAATCGATCGCAAGTTTTTAATTTATTTTTAGTGTTGTCCGACCGAATTGGTCGTTAACAACTTCGCAGTATTTTTCGCCAAATTTTGCGACGGATATGGACTGAATATATATCGTAATTGTTATTAAAAATTGAAAAATATATTTTAACGCTATTTCCGACCGATTCCGTTGGAAATTTTCGACAACTTTTTTCGGTCGGAATATTTTGTTAGGAAATTGGCCGTTTTTTAGTAGTGATGCACTTAAGGCCAAATAGGTTTGAAGTACAACCAATATTTTCATGAACTTAAGGCCAAATAGATCTGAAGAAAAAAATTGCACTTCAGATGTACTTAAGGCTCAATAGGTCTGAAGTGCAACCAATATTTCCATGCTCTAAAGGCCAAATAGGTCCGAAGTGCAAATTGGCCAGAAATAGAAATTTGTTCGTCGAATTTCAACGATTCAATACATGATTTAACACCTAAATCTACTCCAAATGAACCAAATTTGAAACATAACCTCCAAATAACATCAAGAATAAACCTCAATCATTAATTTGTCAAAACAACAATAAATCTAACAAACCTATTTCGCAATTAAGAAGAAGAATAAGAAAATCTTACGCAGTAATAAATAAATAAAAAATAAAGAGAAATAACAGTTCACTACTGTAAAACACCATAAATCACCTAAAAATATGCTCACAGAAATCATATAAATTCATCGTCACCTTTATTTTTACAGTGAAGAAGAAAAGAAAAGGAAGAAGGGGGAGGAGAAAAGACCTGAATTTGTTTAAATTTTGGGTACTAATTAAAAGAATTTTAAAAAATAATTACAGGTTAAATACCAACATTTTTTTATAGAAAACAAGCGGTAAACAAAGGAAAGGTCTCACTCCCGTGGGTTCCGTTATGTGGGAGGTGACTTTGTTGATAATTCTCCGTATTGATATCTAGCGAGATCTTCGCAATAATTTATAAATGGTTTGACATATAAAGGTTCAAGAAAAGCATCAAATTGTTTAGAAAATTTTCGTCAATACGTTACGGGCTCACACAATCTTTTATTTTCTGCAATTTGAAAAATCAGTATATATACAAAGATGCATAATCTTTTAAATAAACCTAAAGAAATATGGAAATTTAGTATCTCAATTAATTGGCAACTTGAACTTTTATCTTATTGGTGAGAATTCGATTCTCCACTTTATAATTGTATTGGTAGTAAATAAGTGATACACATGAAATTATATTTAGCTGACAGAGCGTGATACGTGGAACAATGAGGAAATGACCACTGGAATATTACGATTAAAAGGTATACGAGTTACAAGAGGTATGAGTCAATCACTCATGAGATTAAAGGGAACCTGTAGTCGAACCTAAAATAGTCGATGAAGAGGCACGGGCGAAATGAATCAAGACAGTAAAAAGGAAAGATTCATGAACCTCAAATTAATGAGGAAGAGGAAGAGGAATCATTACAGAATCTTCATGAATAGTTACGGTTACCAATTATAACGGACCATTAATGCCATTAAAATTCATAATGATTCAGCCATAAATGGTAGGAAACGTTATATTTGTAAACTTCTATATAAGGGGAGAGAATTTCACTTGTAAAGACATGTTCTGACTTATGTTGGAATACAATTTTTTTTTGCTTACAATCAATGATTTTAATATCTTTTTGTTAAATTTATTTCCTTTCAAGTGATTTAATGAGAAAGTAAGAAATTTCTTGGTTATTAGTAACCTGAGTTCTTCTAAAAATAGGCTTTGACTAAAAATATTATTTTTTGGTTAAACAAATTGGTTCTGTTAGGTATTGTTTTAATTCCACCTTCGGGAGAAAGTATAAGACAAGCATTAAAATGTTATCTCATTACTAACAATGAAGCAGATTATGAGGTTGTGATTGCAGGTTTGGAATTGGCACGATAACTCTCTATAGAGCAAATTAGAGTGATTCTCAACTGGTAGTTAACCAGATGCAGGGGACTTTCATAGCTAGAGAGGCACGAATGCAGAAATATTTGGAAAAGGCACGAGAATTATTAAGACAATTTCAATCATGGAAAATTGTGCAAATACACAAGGAGGAGAATGTGGAAGCAGATAAACTAGCTAATCTCGCATCAGCTATGGAAATAATAAATGCAGAAAATGCTAATCGTAATACATTGATTTCATTCAGCACTGGACCAGGACAAAAATAAGGTAAGTTTTAATAATTTTACTTGGGACTGGAGAAACGAACTTGTTCATTTTCTGCAGTATGGAACCATATCTGAAGACAAAAAAGAGTCTCAGCTACTTCAACGAAAAACTTTCCGTTACTGTTTAATTCGAGGAAATCTATATCGAAAAATATTCAGGGGACCTTTAGAAAGATGCTTTGGACCTGCTCAGATAGAATATGTAATGAGAGAAGTACACGAGGGACATTGTGAAAATCACGCAGGAGGAAGATCATTGGTAAAAACTTTCATTAGAGCGGGATACTCCTGGCTGAAAATGGAAGAAGATGCAGAAAATTTTGTAGCAAAATGTGATAAATGCCAACGATATGGAAATAACATGCATCGTCCAGCAGAATTATTACATACGATTATTTTTCCATGGTCATTCATAAAGTGGGGAATGGATATTGTGGGACCATTGCCACATGCTAAAGGAAAGGTACGATATTTGTTAGTATTAACAGATTATTTTTCCAACTGGGTAGAAGCAGGGGCCTTCAAACAGGTGCGAGAGAAGGAAGTCATGAATTTTATTTGGCGAAACATTATATGTCGGTTCGGAGTCCCAAGAGAAATCGTATGTGATAATGGCCCCCATTTTATTGGCACGAAAGTCACATAATTTTTTTAGAGTTGGCAGATCAAACGAATAACTTCCTCACATTACCATCCCGTAGCCAAAGACAAGCTGAATTAACAAACAAGATTATTATTAATAATTTTAAGAAGAGACTAGAGGAATCAAAAGGCAATTGTTCCGAGCTGTTACCAGGAGTATTATGGGCTTATCGAACGACGGCAAAAACAGGTATGGGAGAAACCCCATTTTCACTAGTTTATGGTGTTGAAGCCTTAATTCCAGTTGAAATAGGTAAGCCAAGTACGATATTTACATAAGCAACTGAGGAATAAAATGATGAAGAGATAAGAACGAATTTAGACTTACTCGAGGAAATGAGAGAAGCGGCTCTAATAAGAATGGCAGCTCAAAAGCAAATTATTGAGCGATACTACAACAGGAAAGCTTATCTCAGATACTTCAAGATTTGGGACTTTGTTCTCAAAAGGGTTTTTAAATCAACAAAAACAGTTGGTGCATGAAAGTTGAATCCAAATTGGGAAGGTCCTTAAGATTCAAAGTATCACTGGGAAAGGTGCTTATGAGTTGGAAACCATGGAAGGCAAGGTACTACCTTCGAATTGGAATGTCGTTCATTTAAAGAAATATTACTTCTAAGTAAAGGAAGTACCAACGGTCAGGTATCACTCAATTATGATTTTATTTTGTTTCGTTAAATTATACTAACAATTTTAGATGATTGGCAAAAAGCTAGTCCACACCAAATGATGATATTAGACCTGAAAGATACGCGGGATACAAAATTATTCCTGATCTGGGTTATAACCTTTCCAATGGAAAAAAAAAGGGTTAACAGTCATCATTTAAAAGTATACCTCTGAGTCTCGTACGTATTTTTATTTTCAGGAAATGGACCGAATGGAAGCAATAATCAAGTGCTCGAGATTTCATACTTCAAAGCTCTAACACTTGGGGGACTATAGATATGAAGGCAAAGAAGACTAAAGAAGACTAAAAGTCAGAATTCAAGCCTAGATCAACCCAAAAATCAAAAGTCAAGAGCCAAAAAACAAGCCTGAGTCAAAAACCTTTGTAATAGCTTTGATAAAGTGTAAACTCGCAGACATAGGTTACAAGATCCTACGAGTGCTTAGGTTAAGGACAATAATTAATCATGGGTTGCAAGATAGACCCTAAATTTTTGAAATTTGTTATAAGATAAATAGTTATGAAAGAGTTGTAGATGTAGTACAAGAAGTTATTTAACTACTTGTAAAGTGTTATATAATTTGAAAGTTCAAAGCATGAAACTTCCTCAAATTATTCATGAAACTTCTTCAAAGTATGTATTTTCCTACTTCTCTCATATGCTTACACAAATATGAAGTTGAGACTCTTCTTCATTAGTGTCGTTTATAAAAGGGCCCTCTTTTATAAAAATTCGTGTCTATCAAAATCACGAAATATTAGAGAATTTTTAAATGCAAGTCAAAGAGTAAAACAAAAACTCAACATCAAATTAAACAAAATTTTATAAATTAAACTTTGTCAAAACTAAGTAGATACTTAGCAAAAACCAAGGTACTTGTTTGTTAACAAACCCCAAAACGATCCAGGGGTAGAAACCAACATCCATTCCAAAAAGAAAAAAAAAGGAAAACTTTCATCAAAAGGCTTCATATAGAACTACACTAAGGGGCAGCATCCAAGGTGGCATCATCAGCAGTAGGAAGAGATTCATCAACAACGGGAGAAGATTCAGCTTGGGGAATAGGGGCTTGAACACCAACTTCACCAGAAATGGAATCATCACCTTCGCGAACATTAACCTCAGGTGAGGAAAAGTTTTGACTTTGCTGAGTTTTTTCAATCGTTTCTTTAGCTTTGGCAATCTCAGCATTCAGATCAAAACCTTCCTAGCTACCCTCTATCAAATTCTCGAGGCGGGTATTCAAAAAGGCCCAACTCACGTCGAGTGTCAATTTATCTTCAAGAGCCTCATAATCTTTCTCCCATTGTTCAATCTCAATCTTCAGTTCTTCATTCTCAACTTGAGAAGCATCATGGGCAATCTTCAAAAGGATGATAGAATGCTCTAAGAACTTGATCTTATCAGAAGAGGCACAGAGATCTTCTTGAGCTTGTGTGAGTATTTGAACTAATTCTCCGGCATAAGTCTCTTTCTGGTAAGAAGTTCTTTCAAATTCCTTATCTCTTCAGTGGCTTTCGAAAGTTGTTCGGCGAATGAAGACTCGAGGATATCCTTGACTTTGCCAACCTGACTTGAAGAAGCCTTTTCAATTGCCAATTCTGCTGCAACCATCTTTGCTTGTTGTTCTAAAGCACACTTCTCTTCAGCTAAAACCTCCTTCTCCAATTGAAGTCACTCATATTGTTCCCTCCAGTTGTCAGTCTCAGTACGATAATCAATGACTTGCTGCTCAGTATGAACAATCATTTTTATAAGCTCCGTGCCTATCAAGTTGATCTACAAAAGAAAAGAAAGAAGTTATGGTTAAATAAAAGTAAATAACCACGAGAAAGAGAAAGGAAAAATTTAAGACTTGAACCTTCAAAGATGAATGAACAATATCATTCATCCACGTCAAGGAACTGTGGCTCTCCAGCTTTGACTTCTCAACTGGGCCAAGCAAAGGTTTCAACCATGCGTCAGCTTGACCAGATTTTTTCAGCAGATTACCACCCTCAGGGACTTCAATGGTAACCTTTTTCATCGCTTTATTTCTACTAGAAGGACCAATTTCTGCATGGGAAGTAGTAGCAATAGGAATGGTTGAGGAAGTGGAAGCAGTCATGGGTGGAACAGTAACAACAACAACAACAGGTACCGTAGTTTTGGAATTAATGGGGACTGACACCGGAAGACAAGCAAAGGGGAAACTCTTCAGAAACGGGAAAAGTATTCACTATCAAAACCACGGGTAAACAACTGATCAGCAGAATCACGAGGGGGGCATCCATCTCTTCATCAGAAATCACCAACGTATCACTTTCGAGTTCATCTAAAAGCTTAGAATGTACTGAACTTGGAGAAGGGGTGACTTCATCATCTGAAATAACACGCCTCCTAACCCGAGGCATGCGCACTAAAGAACCATATTCTTGTTCCTCTTCACCTTCTGAGTCACGGGCTCCGTCTACTTTTCTTTTTGATGAAGAGCTCAAAATCCTTTCTTGAGCAAGAGACATAGAAAGTCTTGAAGAAGTAATAGACGCGGGACTGACACCTCGAATGAGAAATCCTAACAAAAGAGAAACATTAGGAACTCCTAAATTAACACAAAGAGAAGGAAGAAAATTAAAAAAGAAGGGTACCGTGTGTTTTGACTTTCCATCCAAACCTATGAGAAAGGTATTTCCAAGACCTTCTCTCCATGAGAGCAACTGACAATAACTTTTCTACCCAAGCACGGAAGTTAGGAATCTCCTCAAAAACTTCCATGGTTGCTAAAAAAAGTAGCCACGAGATTATAAGTTTTTCTTTTTTCAAGAAAGAGGAAGAAAGATAAAAAAAAATTTACGTGCAAAATTCCACTTTTCTTGAAAAGACATATTCTCTTCACCCACCAAAGCACTTGTTGGAGCAGTAACGAAGCGGGCATACCAGTCATGGTCTCTATCATCCTCAGGGCTAACCAATACTCTTTTGCTTCTGGCCACGAGATTAAGACCCCTTCACGAAATAATTTAGGGGAGTAAAGATGAAGAAAGTGATGAAAGGTGAAAGGCAAGAAAGCCAAGTTGGATAGATATCGAAGACATGCAACAGCCCTCCATAAATAGGACCAATCTGTCTTAGGCAAACATTAAAGAAACGGCAAAATTCTATAATTACTAGGTCAATATGTGGTCTAAAACCTAAGGTGAAAGGATATGTGTAAACAAAGGAATAGCCAGCTTGATATGAAGTTATTCTTTGGTTTGAACCGGG
Source organism: Nicotiana paniculata (assembly GCA_005239505.1). Lineage (NCBI taxonomy): Eukaryota > Viridiplantae > Streptophyta > Magnoliopsida > Solanales > Solanaceae > Nicotiana > Nicotiana paniculata. The sequence goes on from ML362516.1 coordinate 22,945, forward strand.
AAACTAAAACTGGAAAATTGGATTTCCAGTAGCATTCTCTTCGAACAAGAGAAATCAAACAGTAGTAATCTGGATAGGATGAAGATCGGCACTGTCATGGGAGGCTAAAGAAGAAACTTGGTTCCTAATTGTTTCACGATCAGATGTAAAAGAAAATTATTGTGGAACGATTTCATCAATCGTTGGTTCACGCATGGGTTCACTCGATCCCCTATTTCTAGTAGAAGATCTAGGGGTTAAATAAGCCTTAGTTCTAGAAGAAGAAGGAGTAGCAGTGTTGGTTTGAGAAGAAGAACCACGACTGGACAAAGATCCTAAACTATGCAGTCTACCACCTTTTTTTACTACTAACAGGAACAGATGAAGGAGGAAGTTCATCAATAATTACTACTTTGCGAGGATCGGGAATTGATGAAGACATGGTTGTATAAGGAATTAACAGAGCAATATGTGCTAAAAATAAGGACGAGTGAAGAAGAAGAAGAACATTGTAGGATAAAGGTTTCGTGAAACTGAAGGCATATGAGGTATTTATAAGAAGAAATAATCATCGTACGAAGTAGGTCGTGATGAAGCGTCATAATGGAACTGTCACTTCGTGATTGACGCAGCCGTAGAAAAACCCTAAAAAGCGTTGAGGAACCTCAAATCCAATCGTCGAAAGCCACTTGGAATATGCATTAAATGGAAGTGACATACGACGTGTTGGTTCTGAAGAAAACACAACGATGCTTGGGAAACGGCGGCAAAGAATTCCCGCCATAAAAACATACTACTTCCCAAATATTCAATTGTAGAATATTCGGTAAGTGGGGGGACTATCTGTATTGGCAGTAAATAAGTGATACACGTGGAATTATATTTAGCTGACAGAGCATGATACGTGGAACAATGAGGAAATGACAACTGGAATATTACAATTAAAAGGTATACGAGTTACAAGAGGTACGAGTCGATCACTCACGAGATAAAAGGGAACATGTAGTTGAACCTAAAATAGTCCATGAAGAAGCACGTGCAGAATGAACCAAGACAGTAAAAAGGGAAGGTTCATGAACCTCCAATTAATGAGGAAGGAGAATCAGAATCTTTATGAACAGTTACGATTATCAATTATAACGGATCATTAATGTCATTAAAGCTCATAATGATTCAGCCATAAATGGTGGGAAATGTTATATTTGTAAACTTCTATATAAAGGGAGAGAATTTCACTTGTAAAAATATGTTTTGACTTCTATTGGAATACAATTATTTTCTTTTGCTTACAATCAATTATTTTAATATTTTTTTGTTAATTTTATTTCATTTCAAGTGATTTATTGAGGAAGTAAGGAATTTCTTGGTTATCAGTAACCCGAACTCTTCTAAAAATAGGCTGATTAAAAATACTATTTTTTGGTTAAACAGTAACTCCTCCCCTCCTCCAATTTTTTTCGTTCCCGTATTTTCCTACCTATAATAAAAAATTTAAATAAATAAAAAAATAAAGAACGTGGCATCAACTAATTAACTTGGGAAAGCATCAAAGTCAGTGCTTTGTGCCAACATTATGGGTTTTAAACAAAGATAACATGCATGATTGTTTGCTATGCAATTGTCAGCTCAAATTCTTCGGAGTTATATCAACATGCATTAAACATTCGGTATTCTTGACTTACAGAAAATGCAACATCTCAAAAAAATTCTACAGTCTTTGCCAAGTAATTGTGCTGGTGATTTAACCAATAAACCTAAAAAATCTTCCACGCAACCAGCTGATGATAAGTCTTCAAGAATTAGGCTACGTGATGGAAGATACTTGGCTTACAGGGAAACTGGAATTGCCAAGAACATGTCCAGTTACAAGGTCATTGTTGCTCATGGCCTTAACGATTCCAAAGACATCAATTATCCAGAATGCCAAGTACGTACAGGGTGTGTTTGGTATGGTAGAAATTATTTTTCATGAAAAGTTACATTTTCTGTTGTTTGGCTACCAAAAGAGGAAAAAAGACTTCCCTAAAGGAAATTGTTTGACTTCGTAGGCGTTTGGCCATAAGTTTTGAAAAAGAAATATCAATTTTTTGTAATATGTGTTTGTTTATAGAATTAATCTAGTTTTTGGGAAAACCAAAACTTTAAAACCCAAATATAGCTTAAGACCTCTTTTTTTTGGCCAGATCATGACCAATTTAGTGAAAAGGGGTTTTTTTTAACATATCAAAACTTGCCCAAAATTCTTGTCCAAACAAATTTTCAATTTCAAATAAAATTTTATCAAATCAGCTTTTTCATAAAATATTAGGGAATCTATGTCCAAACATGTCCCTTATATTATTTGCTCTAATACTTAGACATTATTATTAATCTTTAGGACTCAATATTTTCAATAAAAAGTATCCTGCACAAAATATTTTTCATTCACCAACCAAACACCAGAAAATGTTTCCTAAAAATTATTTATCATGGAAAAAGATGTCCGTCATACCAAACATAGTCGCAGCTATCTTAGAACACTACATAATCATCTTCAGGTAGCTAGCTACTTCATGAGTTTTATTTGAAACTGAAGCTTTAAGCTTTATTACCAGGAACTCAAAAATGAAATAGGAATATACCTGATTCAATATGATCGACCTGGATATGGAGAGAGTGATCCGAATCCAGACCGCTCATCAAAAAATGAAGCGTCTGACATTGAGGAATTAGCTGATCAATTAGAACTAGGACCCAAGTTTTACATGATTGCAATCTCTGCAGGATGTTACTCAGCTTGGAGTTGCCTTAAACATATACCACAAAGGTATTGAAAAGATCAATTGTTTTTAGATTTTTATGTCAAAGAAGTACTCATGACATTATTATTTAAAAACTATAAGCTTTACTAAAATAAATATTTACATATTTTTGTTAAAAATACTTTTCATTCACGAATCAAATATATCGGAAAACTTTTTTTTTTTCTTGGAAAAATTTTGGCTTATATACACACGTATTATTTATGTTGCAGACTAGCAGGAGTGGCTCTTGTAGTATCGCCTATAAATTACACATGGCCTTCACTTCCTAAAGATATGATAAAGGACGACCCTAGGAGGAACATGATTGGAAAACTGGTCTGGTTGGGAAAAAATGCTCCAGGACTACTTTACTGCATTCATATTCTGTCCTCTTCCCTCAAGCGTCGTGGTAATGCTCAAGAGACTAAGAATCTCACCAACCATGACGTTGAGATTTTGAAGAATCGACAACAAAAGTTGGCCGGTCAGGTAATAGTTTCTTGCTAGTTCCTCCGTTCAAAAAACAATAATACATTTCAAATTTCGAAAAGCAAACGAGTTGCTCTTTGACCGTGATATTTTCATATGACTTTTAAATATTGATTATTGTGAATAGTAGTTTTATGTAGTTTTTAATTTCAAAAGGCTTGAAGATTTTATATTCAAATTTACGGTAAATTTAAAAAGTTTGACTCTCGAACTGTATCATTCTGTAGTACTTAAGCTGCACTAATGTCTTTGGATACAAGAATACAGATTTGACTTATAAATTCTCTTTATGTGAACTTTTCACGCTATCATATAGTTTAACAAGTTGTTGAGGTGTTAATGTTTTTGGGATAGGTTTATGTTGATATGGGGAACAAGAGGAATTTTGATGTGGAGGGTTTGGATCATCCATCCCTCATAGCATTCTATGGAGCATGTCAACTGGACTGCTTCTTTGTTTGTACTGTTTTCTTTTGGTGATCTATAGAAGGGGACCGTCACCACAAGGCGGAAATTTACTTTCAAAAAAAAAAAAAAGTAAAATTAAAGCTTACCTATTAGGAAGAGGGTACAATTGAACGTTATTGTTGTAAAAATTATACTGCATAGATAAATTTAAGAACAAATAATTTTTGTATATGCATGAATATATTTATGAAACCAAAGAAAAGTCTAGTATAATTGTAAAGGTTTAATCCCTTTGTATTCCTGGCTTTCAAACTTATAACATGTTGCTCCTTTTGTTTGAGTTAAACTTTATGGGGTGGCAATGTCTGATTTTCTTTTTCCCATCAAGTGTTTATATTGTTAGTGCATACAAGTTTAAAATTTATTTTATTTGAATTCTCCGAGTTACTAATTAACCCACTCTTAAAATTTCTATTAATTAAGTGTAGTGACGTAAAATTATCTTTACGCTAACGAGCAAGTTTGTGCAGGAGCGTATGAGGAGGAGGGACTTTGACACAGTCGTCGGCGATCTTGTTGTGGTTTCTGGAAAATGGGATTTTGATCCATTGGAACTGAGCAATCCTTTCTCACAATATGATAGTTGTGTTCATATTTGGCAAGGTAATGAAGACCCACTCGTGCCTTTCCAAATACAGAGATACGTTATTAAAAAGCTGCAATGGATTAAGTACCATGAAGTTCCTTATGGAGGTCATCATCTACTCTATGACTCAAAACTTTGGGAAGATATTTTAAGGTCGCTATTGCTTGGTGATGGTTCTAATCAATATGAACCCAAACTAGATGACTAGCTCTCTTGTGAAAAAGGATTGAGGCGAGGCATTTTCCTTTAATTTCTCTTTTAATTTGACTTCTTTTGGAAGCAAGTTACTCTATTTTTCAGGTTGTTTAGTAGTCAGATCATGTCATTAAAATAATTACGTATTAATTCAGATAACTTGACATGATAGTATTAAAATTTTATTACACCGTAGAATTTACCCTGGCTTTTGTTTTAATGGGAAGTACATGTCGGATACTTTTCAACCCAAATTATGCCTATATTCTTGGGGCATTTGTATCTATATCCGCTTTTTGTGTCACGTTTTAACTTATGTTCGCTTTGCAAAAAAAATTGTAAGTGTACCCGCTTTTTCGCATAACTTCAGCATACGGGGCTGAAGTAGCAAAGGCAATCACGCAAAATTTCAGCATTCTAGTAGACGGGCCTGAAGTAGCAAGTATACAGAACCAAGTGTGCTGAAGTTTTTGTTTGTAATTGATGAACTTAAGCATAGTAGCTGAAATTTTGTTCTCTATTTGCTGAAGTTTTTGAACTTGTGCACGTCTTAACGCAAAGCTTTTGTTTGTAATTGCTGAAGTTTTTGTTTTTGTAACTGGCGAATTTCAGCTCTAGAGCTGAAGTTTTTGTTTTGTAACTTGCGAACTTCAACTCTAGAGCTGAAGTAGCTGAAGTTTTGTTCTCTATTTGCTGAAGTTTTTGTTTAACTTGTGCACGTCTTAACACAAGGCTTTTGTTTGTAATTTCTGAAGTTTTTGTTTTTGTAATTGGCGAACTTCACCTCTAGAGCTGAAGTTTTTGTTTTGTAACTGGCGAACTTCAGCTCTAGAGCTGAAGTTTTTGTTTTTGTAACTGGCGAACTTCAGCTCTGATAAACATATTTATGGCAATCATCCCATAAACTGAAGTTCCATAGCAGCACCAGAAGAAGAAGAAGAAGAAGAAGAAGAAGAAGAAGAAGAAGAAGAAGAAGAAGAAGAAGAAGAAGAAGAAGAAGAAGACGAAGGAGGAGGAGAAAGGGGGCTGAAGTTATTTAAAAAATAAGTACAAGTTAAAAGTTTTTTAAAAAATGGGTATAGGTTAATGGGAGCGACCAAATAATGCGCCCCGTGCAATTTTTACTATGTCCTTCTTATGTACTTAATTTAGCCTATAACTCAAAGATTTCAAAGAGGAGAAGCGAAAATGCTTGATTAATAGTATTTGATTCAATGCTCTTCTGTTGCCTCGTGCAGTTGCTTAAGCAGCTCTAACATTGTTAAAGTAGAAAATTTAAAACTCCAATGTTGGAATTTTTAAAGTTTAAATACTCACAAATGGGTTTTGAGATTTGTTGAAATTTTTGACAAAGTTATTTGGGGATGTCATTGTGAAGTTGTGGTTAAAATTTAAAGCTATTTGATGAAGATTTAAAATATTCTGTGATGTCTTTCTAGAGTTGAAGTTTGTGGAAAAAGTGACTTAACTTTTGTATAATAGTGTAGAAGTGTGCATAAACACCTCGTATACACCATTACACATTAGGGTGGCAATTGGGTCGGGTCGGGCCCTAAATGGCCTGACGGGCCGATATCGTGGGTTGTAATCCCGGGCCAGTTTCGGGCCTTAAATAAACGGGCTAAACTGTTTCGGGATAAATGTGCTTTTTGTAGGAACCGGCCCAGAATCGGGCCCATGAACTCATGGTCCCGGTGCAAGCGGACCGGGGCCGCAGTCCCAACGGGCTAAATGGGCCCAACGACTAAGAAGTAATTTTTTTATAAGATTAAATAGAAATTAGAGACAAAAAGATTTTAAAATCATATCTAAGGCAATGCCTTGTAAATTTATTATAAAATTGTGACCTAATTTTTTAATTCAAATTTAAAGATAAAAATATTGTAAAAAGATATTCAAAGCAATGCCTTGTAATTTTACTATAGCAATAAAAAATATGTCAATATCTTTCTTAATCTTCTTCCTCTCCCCCCCCCCCCCCCCCCCNAAGGTGCTAATACCATCATTGAGAAGAAAAACTAATGAAGATGTGTCAAAATACTAGTTACATAATACATATTAATTTTGACTTTTTTTGGAATAAAGTAAGTAATAGTAGCAACCTCACACTTTTTTTCCTATTATTTTTGTTAAAGTAAACAATTGTACCAAGCATAGAAGAAATTTAGAGAGAGATTTTGATAGATTGTTATTGATTTTTGTAAGCAAATGAAAGAATGATGGGGTATTTAGAGTAGAAAATAAGGAAAAAGTGTAACAAAAAAATGGAGTTAAAATTAAGTTGGAGGGGTTAAACGGCTATTTTTTAAACAGCCAACGGCTATTTTTTAAACCCCCAACGGCTCTTTTTTTCAAAAATCAAACGGCTCTTTTTTAAAAAAAAAAGATATCCGTTTGGCCCGTCAAGGGACGATCCGGTCCCGGTCTCTTGGTGGGCCAAATGGGCCCCGTCCTAACGGTTCCTAGCTAAGAACCGACCCACGAGACCGGCACGAGCCTACCTCTAGCGAGCCTAACGGTCCTAGCCCGTTTAGCCTGCGGGCACGGACCGATCCTGGGATCGACCCGGCCCACTTGCCACTTATTACACGTTTATACTTTTATAAACAAGTGAATAATGTTATATATCATGTGTATAAATACTGTTGTGGAAAAAATCAAGTATAAATAGTGGTGTAAAATGAGAAACCAAATTTTAAGCGAAGTCCTAAACCAATCATCACAAAGAAAGAACACACAAAAAAAAATTAAGCAATGAAGCAAGTGTAACTTTTTCATTCTTCCAATTGCGTAGTGTCAAACTATTTTTTGGCCAAATTTTCTTAAATGGCAACAACAATAAGTATAAACAGTGGTGTCAAAGTCATTCTATTTGTGCAAACTCCCCATTTTGAAGGCCCTTCCAAAAGAAGTGTTGGACTGGATTGAGTTGTTACATCGTCCAACACGCTAGGGATGGGTGGGCTGGCCTGCTTGACGGCTCTACAGTGGCATGTTGGATAGTAAGTTTGGTCACTCATTTGCAGTTAGATTGTTGTATGAGGCTTGTCGGCAACAATCCGCTGGTCATGAATTATTAGGCTTAATTAGGGGTGGGCATATATCGAGTATAATCGATAGTCCGAATTGAGAAAAGAATTATTGAGGTATCGGTATTGGGTTATTGGGTTAACGGTTTGGTATCAGTTTAGTATTTTTTTTACTATTGAGTTATCGGTTCGGGCCTCAGTTTGCCAATTTTCTTAACGGGTTAACCGATAACCCTATAAAATTTAATCAAATTACAAATATACCCTTAAGTATATAAATACATCTAGGGCTTCATTCTCTCGTTTTCTCCTAATTTTTCCAGTCGCATTCAAGATATCAAGTTTCATGGTTCACTCTTCAGAGTTCAATTATTAATTGATTCAATTATTCATCAGTTCTTCTTCAAAATTTAAAGTGCAACCACATTCATAGAATCTTAGCGTAAGTTTAATGTTCCAAAATTTGAAATTTAATTACTTCTTTCTTAAGAACAAGTTTTGCTCCCTCGTTAATTTCGGGTAAGTTTATGATTCTCTTCATCACTTTACAATTCTCATTTTCCTCATTATTTTTTGGGTCACTGTTTTTGGATTTCATAACTTATTGTTTGAGGTTGTTTTGGATTTAATTCGAGATAAGAACTAAAATCATGAGAAAATTCTTGTGCGTTGGTCTTCAAAGTTTTGTATTTAATTTATTTAATTAGAGTTAAATCATTTGGTTGTTTGCTGACATCTTTTGATACCCGGACAGTGGACATATTCCTTTTTGTTGCAAAATTCAATAATTAAACTTCAGTTCATGTGCGTTATATACTATGTTTCTTAGCTCTAGATTGAGTTATCTTATCGGGTAAACCGATAACCGAACCGATAATGGTCGATAACTGATTAACCGATAACCGATATCTTGTCGGTTCGGTTATCGGTTTATCATATTTATAAACCGATAACCGATACGCTAAAACGATAATATTCATAACTGAACCGAACCGATCGATGCCCACCCTAAGACTTAATACTAGAAAAACTATATAGCATAGCCGTTCTAAGAAATAATAATAATAAAAAAAAAAAATATTTTTTATATTAATATAATATATAAAAACATATACCTATTTTATATAGGATCAATATATATTTTTTGTGTAATTATTTTTGGTTGATCGGCTAAATATGTAACTTGTCCAAAAATAATCAACCAAGGAAAACAGAATAAAACATATATACTTGCTACTCTCTTCTCCCTTCTTGACTTATCTTATTTTATTTATTTTTCTTTTCGTAATAATGGGCTGTTGGGATAACGAAAGCTGGTTAAGTAACGGGGGAAGTGCACGGTTAGTCACTAATAACATATGTATTTACTTTTAAGCCACTATTTAAAATGTCTTTAGTCTTTAGCCATTGCTTTAATAAACTTTAACTGCTCAGACGAAAATACCCTTCTGCTCATGTCCTTAACTTTTGAACTTAACTTCAGGACTTCAGGACTACATGTCCTTAACTTTTGAACTTGGAACTTTAAGTTCAGGACTACATGTCCTTAACTTTTGAACATAACTTCAGGACTACATGTCCTTAACTTTTGAACTTAACTTCAGGACTTCAGGACTATATGTCCTTAACTTTTGAATTTGGAACTCAAACTTCAGAACCAAGCGTCCTTAACTTTTGAACTTGTAAGTCAAAGTTAAGGGTAATTGTAAGTTAAGGACTGTCTTTCCTTAACTTTTGAACTTGTTAGTCTAAGTTCAGGACTAAGTGTCCTTAACTTTTGAACTTGTAAGTTTAAGTTCAGGACCAAGTATCCTTAACTTTTGAACTTGTAATTCAAAGTTAAGGAGCAAGTGTCCTTAACTTTTGAACCTGTAAGTCAAAGTTCAGGACCAAGTGTCCTTAACTTTTGAACTTGAAACTTGAAGTTCAGGACCAAGTGTCCTTAACTTTTGAACTTGGAATTCAAAGTTAAGGACCTATTACCCTTAACTTTTAATTAGTACAAAACTAGCACGTTAATCTTTGAACAATCATAGTGCTTATTCAAGAGTTTCTCAAAGTACCTACCAAAACCATGACTTTTTTATGTCTTCTGCTATGCATTTTGTGTAACCCAATAACATATTTCTGTTACATTAATCCAAGCACCCGACTTTTTAATTTGGAACCCAAATAGAAATTTAACATCTTTCTCTCTAAAAGAGACTAATGGAAAAATTAAAAACAGTAGACCACGTCTGGAGCACTATTCCAATATGCATAACTGGTAAGTATAGAGGAAAGAAATTAAACAGTGGCTTATCTCCATTACTGGTATACCCGGATTTGATAGAGTAAAAATGCAATGGAAGAAAGGGTAAAAATATCTTCCCATATTAATTTTAATAAAGTAATGGATATTTTGCTCAACATTATAATTGCTGGATAAAAAATAAATATCACCTTAAATAGTGGCTACCTCATGCCATTTCTACTTAAGTAACGTAGGATTTGTTTATGTAGAAATTGCATGGGGCGTCCTATTTGGTCGCCCCCATTTAACCTATACCCATATTTTTAAAATTATTTAACCTATACCCTAATTTTTACAACTTCAAACGCCGCCTTCCTGATATCTGTGCAAAACTTCAGCTTATTTAGTGCTACAATTTTTACAAATGAACTAAATAACTTCAGCATCTTCTGCTGAAGTTTTTGAAAAAGCTTATTATGAGAAACTATTGAATCCAGGACAAAACTTCAGCATATTGGGTGCTGAAGTTTTTACAACTAAACTAAATAACTTCAGCATCTTCTGCCGATTTTTTTCAAAAAGCTAATGACGACAAAACTAATGAATCCAAGATAAAACTTCAGCATGTAGAGTGCTGAAGTTTTGACAAATGAACTAATTAACTTCAGCAGAAGATGCTGAATTTTTTAAAAAAGCTTTATGACAAAACTAATTAATCCAGGACAAAACTTCAGCTTATTTAGTGATGAAGTTTTTACAAATCAACTAAATAACTTCAGAATTTCTGCTGAACTTTTTGAAAAAGCCTAGAATGCTGAAGTTTGTGTGAAAGCCTTTGCTACTTCAGGCCCGTATGCCTGAAGTTTATGCGAAAAGCGGGTACGCTTGCTTTTTTTTTTGCAAAGCGGGTATAAGTTAAAACGTGACCCAAGAAACGGATATAGATGCAAAAGCCCCTTTGTTTACTCCCCACTATTTGTCCTTATGCATTTGTTTAATTTTGAAAAGTTTGGTGAGCTGCTGCAATCATATTTTCTCCAAATTCCAAATTATTGAAAAAAAAAAAGGAAAATGATGTACAAGATCATTCAACATTAGGTGTATATGAACCTAGTGATTCCTCTATAAAATCAATTAGTTGACAATAATTAAGGACTTACACAATATTAATTTGTATATCAAAATTGAACATTGTCTAAATGGTAAGTGTTCAATCATCAGACTCGGACAAAATGTAATAAAGAAACAAGCGCCTAATACGAGGATGATCCTGAAATAAAGAACATACTTTTCCGCCAATTATTCTCTTAATTGTACTGGTTTTGTTTTGCTGCTTATTGGTCCTCTAGAAAAATAAAAGAGAAAAGGAGCACTGACACAGAAACACACATTTCTAGCTTAGTTATAGCCTGTTTGGCCAAGCTGCAAAAATTGAATTATTTTGAGATGTACTTTTTCTTAAATACTTTTCTTAAAAGTACTTTTGGTGAGAATCAGTTTGTGTTTGGCTAATTAATTTGAAAAGCACTTCTGAGCAGCAATTAGTGTTTGGCCAAGATTTTCAAAAATGCTTCTACGTGTATGTTTCTCAAAAGTGTTTTTCAAAAAAGTGCTTGTGGAGAGAAGCTACATTTTTTTACTTTTCCAAAATTATTTCTGCTTCTGCTCAAAGCACTTTTTTTCCTTCCGAAAGCTTGGCCAAACACTTCAACTTTGGAAAAAAAAAGTGCTTTTGGATTTGAAGGAACTTGGCCAAACAGGCTATTAGTTGTCTTTTTTTTTTTGGTAAGTAAAGATTTTATTAATTATCAGAATATTTACAATAAGGAACCATAGCTAGACTACACCACAGCCTGCTATCTATTCTAAGAACACAGAGAACTACTTAACTACTAGAGCTAACTAAATACTAAGCTGCTGAACCAGTTTTTTAATGCTAGTAGATGCCCGGATATTACAAACATATGCAATATCCCTCACCAATTGACTATGATTCTTTGCTACTTTTTCAAACCTTCACTAATTTCTCTCAATCCACATAGTATGCACCTATTCAGTATAAGCCAACTTAAAGATTTGAGCTCTTTGTGATTTATCTTTTGATGATTTAATGATCCATTTCTCCATTAGTTTCCATTGTGATGTCCTGAAGAGAGGAACCTGCATCCATTTCAACACTCCTTCCCAGACTTTGTTAGAGAAAGGACACTCCATGTATACATTATTTCTTGTACCATCGTGATTGTTACATAGATTGCATATAGGATCAACATTTATTCCCCAGGAGGCAAGTCTATCAACAGTTATTAGTTTTCCATGCATCCTGCAGCCACACTGTGAATTGAGCTTTGGTCTAGCATCATTTCCAAATCTCAATGTCTTCCAAGTTATTCTCTCATTATCACCAATAAGCTTAAGGTAAATCTGCTTGATTAAACTGCCTGATTTAGTATCTTGAATCAGTGCCATTGTGTCTCTTGCTTCAAATATTTTCCTCACCATTCATCCTGCATGTTGAGGGATAGGCATTTGACCGAATTGTTGGTTCTTGATGTAGATTCATGTAGCCTCCTGATCCACAATCTATCTGCCTTACGCTCAATATACCAATTTGCCTAAGCTATTGCAGCTTTATTTTATAGTCGTATATTTAGCAAGCCTATGCCACCCATTGACTTTGGAATGCAAACCTTATCCCAAGCAATTAGAGTTTTCCTTGTGATTGTGTTTGTACCAAATCATAAGTAGCTTCGGCAATAGGCCTCAATTGTACTTAATACTTTTGAAGGAAACAATTGCGACCAATATGCTTGAATACCAAAGAGGACTGTTTGGATTAACTGGGATCTCCCTGTATATGAGATTTTCTTTGCAGTCCAAGATGAGATTCTGGCTACCATTTTATTGATCAATGGTCGCCACTGAATTAAAGAGATCTTTTTATTGGACAGGGGAATTCCTAAATATTTGAAGGGGAGCTCTCCTTTTGGAAATCCTAACAGATGTAGGATTTGTTCTTGAATGCTCTGAGTGACTCCTCCTATATAAATGGAGCTCTTATCTTTGTTAGCTTGAAGTCCTGAAGCAGAAGAGAAGTCCAAAAATACCTATTCAGAATGGACACAGACTTAACATCTCCTCTAGAGAATAACAGTAGATCATCTACAAGTGATAAATGAGTCACTGCTAGCTTAGAGCACTTTGGATGATACTTGAACTATTTATTTCCTTTCAACTCATTAAGCTTTCTACTTAAATATTCCATGGATAAGGCAAAGAGAAATTGTGAAATTGGGTCTCCATGTCTTAGCCCTTTAGCTGCATCAAATGGAGTTGTAGGTTCTCCATTAAACAATATAGAATAATTGATTGTCTTCACTCATTCTAAGGTCCACATGGTGAATTGTCTAGGAAAACCAAGCTCATCTAGGACCTGCTCTAGAAATATCCATTTCACTGAGTCATAGGCCTTTTGAATGACTACTTTTATCATGCATCTAAGGGAAATATTTTTCCTTGTATAAGATTTCACCAGTTCTTGAGCAAGAAAGATGTTATCTGATATCTTCCTGCCTGGAATAAATCCAGCATGTGCTTCACATACTACTGATGCAATAACTTTCTGGAGTCTTGAGAAAAGAACTTTAGAAATGATTTTGTACAAAACAGTATAACAATCAATTGGTCTGTACTCTTTCACAGTCACAGGATGATCAATTTTAGGGATCAAGGTGAGAGGAGTACAGTTAATATCTCTATTCAACTTTCCACACTCAAAGAATCTTCTTACTGCCCTTGTAATCTCTAGCCCCGCTATACTCCCTGCCCTTTTTAAAAAAATAGGCATTATATCCATCCACCCCTGGAGATTTATCATTTCCAATTGAATTAAGTTCATAAGCTATTTCTTAATCGGTAACTGGAGCACACAAGAAGACTTGATATTCATGACTTAGCTTGGGTCCCTTACTCACTGTAACTTTGTTGACTGTAATGAGGGACTAGAAGTCCCCATTAAGACTTTGTAGAATGATACAATTTCATCTCTGAGCTCTTTAGGATCACTCAGCAGCTTAGCACCTGAAAGGGAATTGAGTTCCATGATTTGTTTCCTTTGGCTCCTTTCCTTCATGAATGCAGCAAAATACTTAGAATTTGAATCCACCAATTGTATCCATTGGGCTATAGACTTTTGCCTTAGAATACTCTCCTCAAGCAGGTTCCATTTTTTAAGATTCATCAAAGCTTCTTTCTCTTTAATCACAAGGTTGCCATCATATTTGGCTACTATTGCAGTTTGAATACATTGTAGTTGTTCTCTTGCCTTCTCAATCTTCAATGATGTGGCTTTAAAATCTCTTTGATTCAGCTATCTGAAGACTGGCCTTAGAGCCTTTAGCTTGTTCCGTACATTCTGCATAGGATCTCTATCAAACTGCTTCTTCCAGTGGACATCAATTAGCTCCAAGAATTGTGCATGCTCACTCCATATGTTGAAGAATCTGAATGGAGCTTTGATGCTATAGTTCACACTCTTATGTCAATAGCATTGGGGCATGGTCTGAAATGTTAGGTAGGTCATATTCTAATACAATATGGCCCCACAACATCATCCAGTCATAGTTACCAAAAGCTCTATCAATTTTGCTACTAACCATATCTGATCCTTGTTGCCTGTTTGACCATGTATAGTCTTCCCCTTTCCATTACAATTCATTTAGTAGAGTGGTATTAATACAGTCTGAAAAATATTTCACTTCACTGAAACTCACAGGGTGACTGCTCATTCTATCAGTAGTCGACAACATTGCATTAAAGTCCCCACACACTAGCCACGTGCAGCTAGTATTACATGATATGTTTTGAAGAGTGTTCCAAAGAGATCTCCTTTCCTCCACAACATTGAATCCATAGACAATATTCATAACACATTGAAAGTTAGAAGAGAAATCTCTAACTTCACAATGTACTAATTGAGCTTCCACTTTCAGTACTATTATATTGTAATCTCCTTGATCCCACATCAGCCATATTCTTCCATTGGCAGCAAATGAATAGTTATTAATAATACCCAAATTGGGAGCAATAGTCTTAGCTATTTTAGGACATCTATGTTGCTTAACTCTAGTTTCCAGCAACCCCAGTAATTTGATATCTTTTGACCTTATATGTTTCTTTAACTCTCTCTGTTTATACACTTTATTTACACCTCTAATGAACCATATAAGCCAAGTCATTGAGAAGTTATATTACCTCCTAAATCAGGAGGTTTTTCTTCTCTGGTTCTCTGGTCCTCTCTTTGTAAAGACATTACCTTCCCGGCCTTGGATTTGATAGCCATAGCAGCACTCAACTGTGGAAAGTTGATCAAGTTCAATTGCGGGCTTGACACTTGCTCCTTGCCTTTAGAGGTTGTCCTCACTGTTACAGCTGGAGTTGCTACTTGATTTTGTGAATCAACTTCTTGTTGTTGATGATTGCCTTCATTAATAGATACTTTAGGTTGAGATACCTCAAAATGATCCATCTGTTGTTTGTCCATATTTTGACTAGTTGTTGGTACCTCTTTAGGCTTCCATTCCTGAACCACCTTCTTTTGTTTACCTCCTCTCTTGTTCTGTATTTGTCTCTCCATCAAGTGTTGTTCAGGTATCTTCTTAGAGCAGATATGTCCTATGGTTAAACATTGAGGATAGAATTGGGGCTTCCATTCAAATACCACCTCCTGCTAAAATTTTTGTCCATTTGGCTCCATAACTGTAATTATGTCAGGCAGTGGTTTAGACACATTCACTTCAATTAGTATTCTAGCTAGCATATGAGATCCTTGTTTGCTTAGTTGTACATTCATCCGCAAACAAAGATTTCCCTAACGCGGTAGTAATTCTTCCCAAAGAACCACATCTCCAGTTGTCTATTAGTTGTCTTTCCTTCAATTAAATGAACGCAGGCTGAAATTTTTTAATTGATATCAAAAAAGTTGAGCGCATAATACACACACATTAATTTGCGATTCTTGTATTGGATTTGAACTGAAAATGACAAAACCTGTTGGAACAAAGAATGTACATCAATCTTAGCAGTTGTAAACCCTAATTATCATATGCACAAATTATTGTCCCTTTTGGCCTAATGAATTTTTTCCTTTGACTCATCATTTGACGAGCCCAGAAATGCATTGCACATGTTTAGTGGCTAAGTCAAGATTTTTATCAAGGGATGTCAAAATATAAAAATTTAGATACATCAAAAAATTAAGGAGAGTCAACATATAGTAAATATACATAAATTAAAAAATATCAAGTAATATAGTATAATTTTCCGGCAAAGGCGTGTCAATTGACACTCTTTGGTTGAATGTGGCTTTGCCACTGCACATGTTGATTTTAGTTATTTTTAGTTTTGACTTCTATAAATAGTGGAGGATTCAAGATTTTAAATTAATTAGTGCTCTATTCTCTTTAACTATAGTTGTGAGAGCCACAAGTGAAAGCGCACAAATTTCTAAAACTTGATCATGAAAATGGCTAACAAATGTGTTGTAAATAGTGTTGTAGTTAAGGAAAGATAAGTTATTCATGATTATACTTTGTGATTTTCATATTTTAAATACAAATAAATAATATTATCATTGCTTACACTACATTTATTTTCAAAATCAAACTTCAGTTTAGAGCCATTAGCTTTAGATAGAACATTTTTATTTAATTACAAAAAACATGCAAATTTCCTTGTACAAAAGGAAAAGATGGAGTTTTATTTGTTTTGGATTCCCCGCGTCCTTTATTAAGAGATGCAGCAATCGTCACTCGACAGCTCAAAGCTGACCGGTACAACCTGCGTGCGGATTTGGAGGGGAAGAAAAGGCATTATTCAAAGAGAAAAAAGAAAGAGAAAAAGACCAATTGATTTGTGGAGAAGAATGGATTAGGAAATTTGGAAAGAAAATAAAAATGGGAAGGAGAAAAGTAAAGTTAAAAGAGAGGAATAAATATGGAGGGGATTAATGTCAAAATGATCAAGGGAAAAAATGTGGATTAGCAACGAATAAAATTCTAAATGGGGCATAGTTAGGTTAAAGACCTCTGTTTTAATTGATACATCTACAGCCCTCTAACTTGTTTTACAATCATTCGAGTGGAAGCTGAATAATTTTCATGCAAAAATCTCTCTTCTAACAATCACATAGAACTTTTAGGGTAAGTATACAAGTAACGTTTAATGGCAGAATTTCAAATTTAATAAGTACACCATAAAGTATAATATTTCTACGTACAATTTATTGGAACTTTTCAAGTATCGTTTTTTAGAGTATAACCACTATTTCTTTCATCCATTTTCTTATTGGGAAACTTTCATTTTCATCAGAACCGACATTGTTCATGAACTCCTTTCACCTTTTTATAAACAAAAAAGTTACCAATCAAATCATCATTAACATATCTTTAAGGAAACCTAAATACTAAAACGACATGAGATTATAATTGGGGAATTATATGGTCATAACCATTCGGTAGTATTCAATAACAATTTAATTCGGTAAGTGAAAGCACGAGGGTAATGACAGGTATAAAATGCTTAATTTAATTTAAAATGCTTCTGACAAGGGCAATCAAAAGTAGTACTTAGCTATAAAATGATTTACTAAATACTTTTATATTTTTTTTTTCTTAGAAAAACGCATAATAAAATCCGTCATAATTGAAGGCCGTTTTTGACCTTTCGAGAATTCATGATTAGCTCCCACTTTTTCTGTTGAATGTAAAATCAAAGGGCTGTCCTATTCAAGAGGTGAATTGGGTAAGGGGTTGAGTGAAATTTACTCTCATTCTTTCCTATAACTTTTCTTAAAAGTTTTCTTGTATTTTCCATCCTTTGTGTTCTGCAATTTTTGTTAATTCTATTGTTTTTTCTTCCATTTCCACTCGTAATTACTACGATATTTTTATAGTTCTTTTGTTGTCAAATTGGTTACGTTTGTTTACTCTCAAAATCGAATAACAATTAAATTTGTAAATGGTTTTAAGGATACGCGAATTAAATTGTTATAAAGCGATAAATTAAGTTGCTATTGAATAAATAAAGATAAAATAAATTCAACTCACACGAGTTGGATAGTTTCAGCTTTGATGAAATAATCGCTCTCGAATCGTGCTCACCACAACTGATGTCGATCAAAAAGAATAAGATCTTAAAGACAGAGAAAATAATAATGTATTGCTTTTGAGTATGTGTTACAGTGTCTCAAATGAATTTTTAGACCCTCTTTATATAGTAGGGGAGTCCTATTTTAGGTACAACTCTATAAGAGGTAAACAATCTTCTGATTCGCTGATTGCAGTTTCCTTATCGATATGTGTCGAGATTCCCGCCATAAAATCTTCTGATTCGCTGATTGTCGGTTCCTTATCGAGGCTAGGGCTGATGGCCTCGATGTCCTCAAAGGCAGGCGTCATGTACCCGGGCTCTAGCCCGGTGGAACTTTGGCTCGGTTTCAATCTCTTATTTCCATACCTCGAGCCTGACTTATCTTGTCGGAGGCTAGGATGCACCATGAGTTCGATTTACCTATATACAGATAGTCCCCTCATTTTTTGGAGAGTAAACGACGAGAAATGACATGAGATTTTGATTCTTACTTTGATGCACCGTGACAGAAACGACAAAACAACTGAAATGTCTTGTCAGTCAAATCTTAATGGCATTAAATGTATGTCAGCCAAAGGTCGGCTGTCCCTCGATGCCAAACGTCGTTGAACTAATATAAATACCCCCTCCTTTGTTCATTTTAACTTTACATCCAAACCTTCTACCCCCGTACCTTTAAGATTTCAACACTTTCTAGCACTTTTACATTGGCTTTTCGAGATCCTGTGCAAGGATTTTTACCCGTCTTCATCTTAAGCCATCAAGTCATATCTTTCAACTTCCTTTATTCCTCCACCTTTCTCAGATTTTCCTTTATTGTTTTAGAAAAATGACAAAGGCTTCAAAAATCGTTCCCTAGAAAGAAACTCATTCTACTTCCCGGCCGACTACTGAGGCCGAGGAGACCATTTCGCGTGCTTCCATCGATGAACCAGTACCCGAACCTCTGAAAACATTCATCCCCGGAGGATGCTCGGTCAACGTCGATTTTAAGGTTGAAAACCCTTCCTCCGCACAAGGTCGGTGTGAGGAGGTCTCGAGATACATCTGCTCGATCACTGAAGAAGTTCTCCCTATGGTCCGAAGAGACTGCAACTGGGTCGATAAGGACATAGTGATCCCCGACCCCGATGAAGCCATTACCACCCATGTCGAGGGATACCTAAGTGTTTACACTTATCCCTTTACATTGGTTCTGGTGGACCCAGTCATCATTCATTTTTGTAAAAGGTACAAGGTATGCCTCGGTCAGATTCATCCTTTGCTCTAGAGGATCGTGATCCTGTTATGGTTCTTCGTGAAGAAATCAACGGGTGCTCGTTCACCATTGACCATCTTATTCGTTTATACAGTCCCCGAATCGTCCGGGAGGCTGATAAAGCTTATGCGTCGGGCCAGTGAAGCCCCATTCTCAAGTATTGATGAGGACTGGGATCGGGGCTGGCAAGGTCGTTTTGTCAGAGTGAGGATTTCGGACTTAATCTCAACCGAGTGCAGTCCATTCCCCGAGAAGTGGAATACCTCACGTAAGCTGACTTACTTTCGAATGTTGATTTTACACTTACTTCTCTTTTTCTTACCAATGCTTTATGGTGGTGCAATCGTTGCTCGGGTACCGAGCGCTTTCCCTCGACTCAAGGAGTGGGTCGAGGGTATCGTATCACAAATTCCATATTTCGAACGCTCATGGTGCAAGATCTCGAAGGGTCATTGGAAGGCGCGTTTTACATGGTGAGACTTCTTTCCCGAGTAGGTAGTATTAGGATTCCTCTTGTAATATTAAGCCCTTACTCCCTTTACTTATTTTTGTAGGCTTATCTAAGGACGTCGAGCTGAGGCATCCAGCTGGAGGCGAGGACTTACCTTCCAAGTCCCCTTCTCTGAAGCAGGACGAAGAGAATAAAAGCAAAAAAAGGCTCTGAGTTCCCCGAGTTTGGAGAAAAAGAAACCAAGAAGAAGGCTGGTGCGCAAGTCAAAAGAGAGCACTAGTTCCCGATCTTCTTCTTCGGATTCGTCTCTCGGCCACCAGAGAATCGCGAGGCTGATCTGCCTCAAGCTAAAGAGGTCGATGAAGAGGCCGAGGCTTCCCGAGATGCGGGCAGTGCCCTAAAGGAGACACTCGGTGTGATAGACATCACTGAGTCACCCTTGTTTATCGAGTCTATGTACAACAAGGTCCAAATGGTGAAATAACACCCCCAATGAGGGGGCCCATGGGGCGGACGACCCTTTCCGCGGCTTTTTTGATGGCGTGGATTCCACTGCCACGAAGGACGTCACCTGATTAGGTGACTTAGAGGTACCGAAGAAGAGTTCGTCTTCAAAAGAAATTGGGCCTACCTCGAACCCGAAACTAATCAACTGGTTCCCTGCCCCGAGCGTGGATCCTGACTGTAAGAGATCCATAATCATTTCCGTTCTAGAGGATGCCCGAGTTCTTTTCGCCCCTGTTGGGGTGGCTAGTTATCTTTGGTTCCTTGTAATCGAGGAGAACCAAGCCAAAATGAACGAGGTAGACATGCGCTGAACCGAGTAACTTTAGACAACTCTAGATAATTTCAATTTCTCCTCTTATACTTGAACTAATTCATTGATAATCCTAATATTCTTCTTCGTATTTGTAGGCCTCGATGCTTCACCATGAAAATTTTCTCCAGTATCTGGATCAGCTGAACCATCTCAAAGCCAAAGTCATAGGGATTATAGAGAAGAGATATACCTACAAACTTCTCAGCGAGTAGCGTGAAGGAGAGGCTAAGAGCCTTCAAGATGAATTAGATGTGGCTCGGAAAAAACAGGTCGACTTGGTTGAACATGTAAGCATCTTTGAAGTTAGTGATGATGAGCTAGACACGGTGACTAATGGTCGAAACCCGCAGGTCGAGTAGAAGATTGATCGGATCGGCCAACTCCGAGCCGAGATGGATGCAGTTAAGGTCAAGGCCGAAAGGTAGAGAGGCAAGATGGACCCCATAGCCTCGGAAAAGGAAACTGCCCTGGCGCAGTTGGCCTCAACGGAAGCCCAACTTCGGGCAGCGAAGGAGAAGGCTGAGGCTCGGTCCCAAAAAGTTGAGGAGCTTCAATATCAGCTAAGCTCGGCCATTTCAGATCGAGATACTCTTTCCGAGGAGCTTAAAGTGTCCAAGTCAATAGTTGAAGTGACCAAAGATGATGCTGATAAGATGGTGGCCCAGTATAAGCCGATGCCGAGGAAGCTCAAGACAAGCTAAAAGATATCATCAAATACGTAAAGTGGCAGTCCCGAAGGGAGGCCCTCGAAGAAATTCATGCTCAGAGTTTTGATTTATCAACCGAGGTCGAAAGTGCTAAGGGGTTCCAAGCTGAGGCCATGAAACTGGCGTATCCCGAGGATGAAGAAGACTCTGAGGGTTCAGATAGATCCGAGGGCGGAGAAGACTCTGATGGTGCATGTGACGAGGCGGGCTCCAGTGGAGACCATGTCGTTTAAGTGCCTTGTATATTTTTCTTCGTTTTTGTATTTTTGTACTTTTTTGTCAATGTCGTTTGGCCTTTGTAAAGGTCTTTGCATATATATATATATATATATATATATATATATATATATATATATATATATATCCCTTCGACAGTTTTTAAGCTTGTTTCCTTTCACTTTGTTCTTTATGATTGCAAAGATATCGAAATGCCTTAGCATATACATTTAGGTTTTGCGCGGAGGCCCGAACAATCCTTTCTTCGATATTATTTTGTTTACGATTCGTAAGGGCTCGTTATGACCGGAAACTTTCCCTAAAATACTTAGAAACTTTTTAGATTATAGTTTAGAAATTTTGAGGGCCTTCTTTTTTTTATGGGTCTCGGACGTCTCCGAGCCGTTTTAAGATGACTATAGCCTTTCTTGTTCGGGTGTCGCCCAGTGGGATTTTACCCCAAGTCATCCGGGCTTAACCGATATAACCGTTCCCGAATGGGGGTGGTCGTAGCCTTTAAAGTTCGAGCACTGCCAAATAAGCTTTGTGCCCCCGGGCTTCATTTTCATGGGCTATCCGAATATTCATTAGGCGGCAGTCTCCAAGTGAGGTGGCCCTTGGGCTCGATGTCTTTAGGGGATCAAATTTAAGAAAAAAAATTTTCAAGGGGCAAAATATTTATCCGCAAGGTAGAAACTTCCTTTCAATTTTGTGCGTAATATACAAAGTTACACATGTGTTCAAGCTTTGTGTCCGGGCTCGAGCATTCTATGTGGGCACGGTCCATTCGACCGTTTGACCCTTACAGTAAATCCTATCGATCGAGCCTAGACTATTCGAGCACAAACTTTCTTTCCTTGCCATAATCGATATTTGAGGGTGATGCCCTCCAGTGTTCGAGGTAGATCATAGAGAAGCCTCGAATACTGTCGACAATCGATCTTCGATTATAATTTAGCACGATCCACTGTTGCCTCATTCAGAACCTTGCCGGAAAACTCATTTAGGACAAAATCGGTTCAAGGGAAAAAGAGCGCAACGCATGCTTTTAAGCCTAAAAAATTGTATTGTTCTTTGACGGCTAGTAGTTCAAAATGTAGATAAATAAAAGAAGTAAACAGGGTCGTACCTTATCAGTTATACCGTCTCAAGTGAGTTACATTCCAATTGTTCGGTAGTCGTTCATCGTTCATTGCTCCGAGTTTGTACGACCTTTTTTCGATGATCTCTATAACTTGATACGGACCTTCTCAGTTCGGTCCTGGCTTTCCTTCGTTTGGGTTTCAGGTGTTTAATGTGAACTTCCTCAACACTAAGTCCCTAACATTGAAGTGTCGAAGGTTGGCACTTCGATTGTAGCACCTCTCGATTTGTTGTTTTTTGGGCGGCCATTCGAACGAGGGTTCCTTCACGCCTTTTGTCTAACAGTTTCAGGCTCGTATTCATGGTCTCTTTGTTTGATTCTTTGATTGCATATCAGAACCTGATGCTCAGTTCTCCGACTTTGACCAGTATTAGAGCTTCAGGGCCGTAAACTAATAGCAACGGGGTGGCCCCGGTACTGGACTTTGAGGTCGTACGGTATGCCCGTAGGACGGCGGGTAAGATTTCTTTCCATTTTCCTTTGGCGTCGGTCAATCTCTTTATGAGGTTCTGCAGTATGGTTTTGTTCGTGGATTCTGCTTTCTCGTTCCCACAAGGTTGATAGGGTGTCGACAAGATTCTTTTGATCTTATGATCTTCGAGAAACCTTCTTACTTTGCTGCCGACAAACTACTTCCCATTGTCACACACGATCTCGGTCGGCATTCGAACGGACATATTATGTGGTTCCAGATGAAATTGATGACTTCCTTCTCCCTGAATTATTCAAATGCCTGGGCTTCCACCCATTTAGAAAAATAATCAGTCATAAACAATATAAATTGAGCCTTACCGGGTGCCCATGGAAGGAGGCCGATGAAGTCCATCCCCCATTTCATGAATGG
Source organism: Nicotiana paniculata (assembly GCA_005239505.1). Lineage (NCBI taxonomy): Eukaryota > Viridiplantae > Streptophyta > Magnoliopsida > Solanales > Solanaceae > Nicotiana > Nicotiana paniculata. The sequence continues at coordinate 46,295 of ML362516.1, forward strand.
ACAGGGTGACAAAACCGAATGCTGCAGCTCCCCGGGCTGATGAATCATCAGAGCGTGCCTTTGACATCCGTCGCATTTTAGTACGAACTCCTTTGCGTCCTTTTCCATGTCGATCCAATAGTAGTCAGCTTTGATTATTTTCTTAACTAATGATTTGGCGCTTGAATGATTTCCGCAGGTGCCTTCATGGATTTCCCTCAGAACATACTCGGTGTCTCCGGGTCTTAGACATATTGCGAGTGGTCCATCGAACGTTCTCCGGAACAATGTACCGTCTTCGGACAGGCTGAACCAGGCTGACTTCGTACGCAGAGTCATTGAGTTGTATGACCGCCCTTGAGTTGAACTCATCGTCATCGACTGACGATCCCAAGTTAGAAGGGGCATCGGCCTTGCTGTTTTGATCCCGAGGCACATGTTGTAGAGTCCACTCTTTGAACTGGTGTAACGTTACTTGCAATTTATCCAAGTATCTTTGTATTCGTTCCTCTCTGACTTCAAACGTCCCATTAACTTGGTTCACCACAAGGAGTTAGTCGCACTTGGCTTCGATCACCTCTTCTCCCAAGGTTTTGGTCAGTTCAAGACCTGCAATCATTTCCTCATACTCGGCCTCATTGTTAGTTAATTTTACAGTCATAATAGATTGTCTAACCATATTACCTGCAAATGGTTTCAATATAATTCCAAGTCCGGACCCCTTTGCGTTCGACGCGCCGTCAATGAAGAGGGTCCAGATTCCCGAAGAAGTCCCTGAGTATAATAACTCTCTTTCGACCTCCGGTATTAGGTCCGGTTTGAGGTCAGCCACAAAGTCTGCCAAAATTTGAGACTTAATGGTGGTCCGAGGCCGATATTCGATGTTGTACACATTGATCTTACTTCCCATTTGGCCAACCGTCCCGAGATCTCGGGTTTATGCATTACATATTCTCAATAGGTAAGTGGTAAGGGTACCTAGTTTCGGCCTTATCAAGGGTCCTACTAACATAGTAAATTAAAAAATTTGTACCTTACTCCTCCCGGACCAGGACTCCACTTTCCGCTATCTCTGATACTGCCAAGTATAGGTATAGTTTTTTGTCTATATTCGGTGTGTGAAGCAGCGGCGGGCTCTATAGATATTTCTTAATCTCCTCCAAGGCTCGTTGGCACTTCGGGGTCCATGAGAAGTTATTCTTTTTCTTCAACAATGAGAAGTAACGGTGGCTCTTGCCGGATGACCTTTAGATAAATCGTCCCAAGGCAGCTAGACGTCTCGTTAACCTTAGATGTCCTTGATCTTATCGGGGTTGATCTCGATCCCTTGGTTGGATACCATGAATCCAAAGAATTTACCGGACCCGACTCCAAATGCATATTTCTCCAGGTTCAGCTTCATGTTGTATTTCTTCAATATGCTGAATTTTTCCTGTAAATATTTCAAATGGTCCTCTGTTCGCAGGGACTTAACCAACATAATGTCAATGTAAACCTCTATTGATTTTCCTATTTGTTCTTAGAACATCCGATTTACTAGGCGTTGGTAAGTGGCGCCGACATTTTTTAGTCTGAACGGCATCATGTTATCGCAGTTGGTGTTGTACTTGGTGATGAAGGAAGTTTTTTCCTGATCACTCGGGTCCATCCGAATTTGATTATACTCAGAATAGGCATCGAGAAAACTGAGGATCTCGTGGTCGGTCGTCGCATCGATCATGCGATCGATGTTAGGCAAAGGGAAAGAGTACTTGGGACATGCTTTATTCAGATCTTTATAATCCACATATATTCTTAATTTTTCCCCTTTTTGGGGACTACTAATACGTTTTCTAGCCAGTACGAGTATTTTACCTCCCAGATGGATCCTATTTTAAGGAGTTTAGATACCTCATCCTTGATGAAAGCATGTTTGACCTCAGACTAGAGTCTCCTCTTTTGCTTGACCGGGCGGAACTTCGGGTCCAAGCTTAGCCTGTGAGTGGTTATTTCCGGCGATATACCTATCATATCAAGGTGGGACAAAGCGAAATAATCTTCATTAGCTATAAGAAATTTAATGAGTTTTTTCCTGAGCTCGGGGTTCAACCTCGTGCCCAAGTATACCTTCCGATCGGAAAAGTGTTCGATCAATACGACTTGCTCCAGTTCCTCGACCGTCGATTTGGTAGCGTCGGAATCATCGGAAGCTACGAAAGACCTAGGAACCCCATAATCGTCATCGTCTCCCATCTCCTTCTTCTCCTATTGGTATGGAGCTGGTGTCAGTAGTTGTTATTTGGTTTCCCCCTTGGTGACCGGACCCAGCTCCTTTGGTGCCGAGAGTATTAATATCGGGACCACCTCAATGACCGCCAACATCTCTTTGGAGGCCGGTTGTTCCCCGTAAACTATTTTTGTTCCTTCCAACGTTTGGAAGTTCAACACCTGGTGCAGAGTTGAGGGTGTTGAATCGGGACCACCTCGTTGATCGCGAACATCTCTTTGGCAGCCGGTTGTTCCCCGTAAACTATTTTTGTTCCTTCCGATGTCGAGAACTCCAACACCTGGTGCAGTGTTGAGGGCACCACCCTCATGTTGTGAATTCATGGTCTTCCGAACAGAGCATCGTACCTCATGTCCCTTTCGATCACATAGAACTTTGTTTCCTAAACGATCCCCACGGTGTTCACCGATAGTGTTATCTCCCCTTTAGTGGTCTCACATGCCATGCTTAACCCGTTTAGTTATCGGACCGTGGGAACAATCTGATCTTGCAGGCCGAGCTCTTCCACAACCCTCAATCTGACTTCTTTTTCCCGCACCTGTTTGAAAGCACCTGCGTCTACCCATTTTGAAAAATTATCTGTTAAAACTAATAGAAACCGTACCTTTCCTTTAGCTTGAGACAACAGCTCTACAATGTCCATGTCCCTTTCATGAAGGCCATGGTGAAATAACTGAATGCAACACATATGCCAGGGCGTGCATGTTATTGGAATATCCTTGGCATTTATCGCACCTGGCTACAAAGTTTTCTGCTTCTTCCATTTTTGGCCAATAATATCCTGCTTTTATTAATGCCTTCACCAACGATCTTCCCCCAACATGATTGCCGCAATGCCCCTCATGTACTTCTTTCATCACATACTCCGTTTGTGATGGACCGAGGCACCGTGCGAAAGGTCCACCAAGCGGCTTTTTGCCGAAGCAATTGTGACTCTTCTTGTCCTTAGGCAAGATACCATACTGCAAAAAGTTCACAAATTCGTTTCTCCAATCCCAGTGTATCAATTAATACACGCTTAAATCGAGATTTATTTATAAATACTGATATTACCAGTGTATCGTTGCGGGGCTGCATGATGCCTTATCTGTCTTCGTTGTTGAAGGGAAAGGTTCCCTATGGCACATAATCCCGGGTTCATTTTTCCCTTGTGATAGATACTTTGGTGCAGCTTCAACATCGGCCCTTGGGAACATCGAACGCACCTATAATCATGTTGATGGCGTGTTGAGGTACCTCATGTTCGGTCTATTCACCAGAATCTCTGTTCCTAAAGTGGTTCTTGGCTCAGTCGCTCGTGAACTCTCAGAGATGCCCGTTATTGAATAGCCGGGATACTTCCTCTCTCAATTGTCGGTAATCTTCTGTCTTATGACCGTAAGTGCCATGATAGTTGCATATTAGGTTAGGATCCCTTTAGGATGGATCAAATTGTAAAAGTCGAGGCCATTTGGTGTCTCTGATACGTCCAATGGTGCATACGATGGCCGCGCGTCAACGTTAAAGTTGTACTCCGATAGTCTTTGTGCTTCTTTCGGCCCGATGGGCCTGTCGAAACTATTTTTGCTCATGAGTCCCCGGTTGTTTTTGACCTCGGTCACTTCTTCTTTCAATTTTCACGGGGTTTTGCCCAGATCCACCACCTATTAGATCTCCATTGTATGGCTGATACCGAACCATGTTCGACCTTGGCCCATGTTCAATGTCTCTCCTGACTCTGTCAATTGATCTGACGGGATGAACGGACTCGGAAGGGGCCCTGATTTGATCGTCTTCGACCATTATTTTTTATTGATACCGATTATGCACGTTGTCCTAGGTGACAGTCGGGTACTCCACTAGATTCGAGCATTGAGTCCCTAGGTGAAGGATTAAACGACCCAATCGTCTGCGACCGAAGGCAAGTCCATACGTTCCATTTGAAACAGGGACACGAATCATTATCCCTTTGCTTTACTTTGAAAAGGTTTGACTTCATGGTCTCGACCTTGATAGCCCCGGTGTGTGGTTTTACGAGTGAATCGGCAAGCATAGCAAACGAGTCAATAGAATTAGGAGGTAGGTTGTGATACCATATCATAGCTCCTTTGGATAGAGTTTCCCCTAACTTTTTCAGCAGGACAGATTCGATCTCGTCATCTTCCAAGTCGTTCCCTTTGATGGCGCATGTATAGGAGGTCACATGATCATTTGGGTCGGTCGTTCTATTATACTTATAGGAGGAAAAGGTTTTGAATAAACTTCTTGGAATCCAGGCCCTTCAATATCGGAGGTGCTCCTGGGATATGGTCGACCCTTGAATTGTAGGATTCAACCCTTTTGTCATTGGCTTCGAGTTTCTTCTCCCCCGATTTTATCCGTTTTTTCAATTCCTCGAGCATTTTTATGATCTTGGGGTTAGTCCCCGATTCATTTTCATTCGGCCTCTCTGTGATCGACTCATTTCTGTGGGTTACTTCCGGGATGGCTCGAGCTCAACCCTGCTTGGCGCTCGGTTTTGGTTACGCAACTGAGCTACTGCCGCATGTTGAGTCTGTAACATTACGAAGATACTCGTAAGTCGATCCCATTATTTTTATCGTCGTGCATATTCTGGGCAATTGATCAGACTTCCCCGTGTACGTTGTTCTCGGGATCAGTAGGAAAATTTGTGTTGATGGCCACACGCGAGTTGGCGTCGATGGGGTCAGCCACCTGAACTCCACCGAGATCGACCAGGGGCACCTCGTTACCGGGTGTTGCATTGTTGTTCTTGCCATGGTTGCTGGAATCCGCATCCGTGATTAGAGGGGCAGACTGTGGGTTTGACATTTCGATTTTAACCTGGAATCAAAGACACTTCAAAGAACAAGTGTAAAATATAGGAATTCGTATCAAATCGTCGCTATTATCCTTAGCCCCACGGTGGACACCAAACTATTTACCTACAAAATCGGATAATAATTAAATTTGTAAGTGGTTTTACGGATACGCGGATTAACTTTATACAAAACGATAAATTAAGTTGCTATTGAATAAATAAAGATAAAATAAATTCAAACCACACGACTAGAGTCAACCGATCACGAGCATCGAAGAATAAAACTAACACTGCTAAATTAATAAACTATGTATTGGAATAAAATACTAATACTAATGAAGGAAGGGAAATGGAGAAGCTGCAGACGCTGGACAGCTACCTCGAAATCCCGAATGCTGACGATGAATGAACTCAAATGGCTACTGCTCAGAACCAGTACCTGGATATGCACACAGAGGTGCAGGGAGTAATGATGAGTACGCCAACTCAGTAGTAATGAAAATAAATCACACTCTGAAGAATAAGAAACACATAGCAACAAATACACCAATCCACAAAACCGTAAAATATCAAGTCTCAATAAAATATACATAAGTTCGAAAATCAATTTCCGTAAAAATCCTTGAAACAAGTATGATTTCCAAAATATCTCAGTAAAATTCCCAAAATATTAGTTTGAAAGATGAAACAAATCAAAATCAAAATCTCAGCAAAATATCATTTTAAACCGCCCCTCGGGAAAAATCATCACTCGAAATCAGTCACTCAGCACCTCACCATCATGCAATAACAGTCACTCAGCACCTCACAATCACTCAGCATCAGCTCCTTGAGCAACCTCATTGTCACTCATACCTCCCAATCACTCATCGATCGGCACTCGGCACTCGCACTCAGTAGGTACCTGCGCTTACTAGGGGTATGTACATACTCCGGCGGGGCTCCTACAACGCAAGCGCTATAAACAAGCCAAATCATGGCATCAATCACTCTCAGGCACTCTGCCTCTCTCATATCATAACATCCTAACAACATTGGCCCTCGACCTCACTTAGTCAGACACTCTCAGCACGCCATTCGGGCCATAAATAAAACGGGGTTCTCGACCCAAACCAGTATTTCATTTCAAGAAATAATATCAACAAACTCTGGGTGTCAAAACAATTTAGCAAAAAAGACTGAGTGTAAAATCATAGTTTCAGAGTGAGGAATATTAGTAAAATATCACCCAAGGGATTAAAACAGATCGGCACTAAGCCCCAAACATGGCTTACAGCCCAAGTATAACAAAAATAGTAATACTAGTAAACATATGCTTTAAAAGCAGTTTCGCAACTCAATAGTTTCCTAAAAAGGAACATATTTCCAAATTTCCAGTTCATGCACACCCCACACTCGTCATCCAGTGTGTGCGTCACTCCAAATCCGTGAAAGGATGTAAAGTCCGGGGTTCCATACCCTCAGGACAGGATTTAAAGACATTACTTACCTCAAACTAGCCCAACAGCTATTCCGCAACACGCTTGCCTCTCGAATCAACTCCCGAGTGCTCCAAATCTATCAAGTTCATATTTTTCACATCAAATTATGCTAAGGGGATGAATTCCAATTGAAAGATATCAATTTTAGCACAAAACCCGAAATTAGCCAGAACCCGACACACGGTCCCGCGTCTCGGAACTCGACAAACTTTATACCAAAACGATCCTCATCATCTCACGAGTACGTACATATAAAGAACTCTGAAATCGGAGTCCGTCTGACCCCTCAAATCATCCCTAAAAGGCCTCTTAAACTCAAGCCCTAATTTCACGTTCTTCTACTGATTTTCCCCAATTAAACACTGTTAATTTGGTCCTTAATCACATATAATCGAGTTATTGGATCCAAAATCCTTACCTCAATGAAGAACAATCGTCTTACCTCTTCAAAATCGCTCCAAAAGCTCAAATCTCCTTCAAAAATGGAAGAAAACTCGAACTACTCGTTATATATAAACTATCCAGAATTTTCGCGGTACTGTTCACGCGGTACTGTTCATGCTGCTATGAGAAAATGCATTTCTTCTAGTCTAAATTGATCTGTTAACCTTCCGAAATCCACCTGAGGCCCTTGGAATCTCAACCAAATATACCAACACGTCCCAAAATACAATACAAACTTAGTCGAACCTTCAAAACATAAAAAAATTACATCAAAACACCAAAATCACATCAAATTCAAGTCTATGAACTTTGAAATTTCTAAGTTCCACCAACGATGCCGAAACTATCCAAAACACCTCTGATTGATCTGAAATTTTGCACACATAACCAAAATGACTTATGAACCTATTCCAATTTCCGGAATTCCATTCCGACCCCAATAGCCTATTTTTCACTGTCGACCGAAAATCGCCAAAAACTAACTTTCAACAATTCAAGCCTAATTCTACACCGTACATCACAAAAATATTCAGAACGCACTCCTAAGTCTCAAATCACCTAACGAAGCTATCCGAGCCAAAAAATCCGCATTCTGACATCGTTTACCAATAAGTCAACTCTCAGTTGACTTTTGCATCTATAAAGCTATTTTTAGAGACTAAGTGTCTCAATTCTCACTACAACCATTCTGAACCCGAGCCAACCGACTCTAACACATCATAAACAGCATGACCAATCTATGACAAGGGAATAACAGTAATAATAATGCAGATTCTACAGAACAACCAATCACGAGCAACTAAGAATAAAACTAACACTGCTAATGTCATAAACCATGTCTCGGAATAAAATACTAATACTAATGAAGGAATGGAAATAGAGAAGCTGTGGATGCTGGACAGCTACCTCGAAATCCTAAATGCTGACGATGAATGAACTCAAATGGCTACTGCTCAGAACCAGTACCTAGTTCTGCACACAGAGGTGCATGGAGTAATGATGAGTACGCCACCTGAGTAGTAATGAAAATAAATCATAGTTTGAACAATAAGAAACACACAACAACAAATACACCAATCCACAAAACCATAAAATATCAAGTCTCAATAAAGTATACACAAGTTTGAAAACCAATTTCCGTAAAAATCCTTGAAACCAGTATAATTTCCAATATTTCTCAGTAAAATTCCCAAAATATCAGTTTGAAAGATGAAACGAATCAAAATCTTAGCAAAATATCATTTTAAACCGCCCCTCGGGAAAAATCATCACTCGTAATCAGTCACTCAGCACCTTAGCATCACTCAATAGCAGTCACTCAGCACCTCACAGTCACTCAGCATCAGCCCCTCGGGCAACCTCACATTCACTCATGCCTCCCAATCAGGCATCACTCGGCACTCAGCACTCAGTAGGTACCTGCGCTCACTAGGGGTGTGTACAGACTCCGGAGGGGCTCCTACAGCCCAAGCGCTATAAACAAGCCAAATCATGGCATCAATCACTCTCAGGCACTCGACCTCTCTCATATCATAACATCCTCAGAACACTGGCCCTCGGCCTCACTCAGTCAGACACTCTCAGCACACCACTCGGCCATAAATAAAATGGGGTTCTCGACCCAAAACAGTATTTCATTTCAAGAAATAATATCAACAAACTCTGAGTGTAAAAACAATTTAGCAAGAAAGACTGAGTGTAAAATCATAGTTTCAGAGTGAGGAATATTAGTAAAATAGCCCCCAAGGGGTTAAAACAGATTGGCACTAAGCCCCAAACATGGCTTACAATCCAAGTATAACAAAAATAGTAATACTAATAAACATATACTTTAAAAGCAGTTTCTCAACTCAATAGTTGCCTAAAAGGGAACATATTTCCAAATTTCCAGTTCGTGCACGCCCCACATTCGCTATCCAGTGTTTGCGTCACTCAAAATCCGTGAAAGGATGTAAAGTCCGGGGTTTCACACCCTCAGGACAGGATTTAAAGACATTAATTACTTCAAACTAGCCCGAAAAGTTATTCCGCAACACGCTTGCCTCTCCAGTCAACTCCTGGGTGCTCCAAATCTATCAAGTTCAGATTTTTCACATCAAATTATGCTAAGGGGATGAATTCCATTTGAAAAAATATCAATTTTAGCACTAAACCCGAAATTAGCAAAAATCTGACTCCCGGGACCGCGTCTTGGAACTCGAAAAACTTTATACCAAAACGATCCTCATCATCTCACGAGTCCGTACATACAAAGAACTCTGAAATCGGAATCCGTTTGGTCCCTCAAATCATCCCGAAAAGGCCTCTTAAACTCAAGCGCTAATTTCACCTTTTTCTACTGATTTTCCCCAATTAAACACTGTTAATTTGGTCCTTAATCACATATAATCGATTTATTGGGTACCTCAATGAAGAAAAATCGTCTTCCCTCTTTAAAATCGCTTCAAAAGCTCAAATCTCGTTCAAAAATGGAAGAAAACTCGGACTGCTCGTTATATATACACTATCCAGAATTTTCGCGATAAAGTTCATGCGGTAATGTTCACGCGGTACTGTTCATGCTGCTGTGAAAAAATGCAGCAGCTTTTCTTCTAGTCTAAATTGATCTGTTAACCTTCCGAAATCCACATGAGGCCCTCGGAATCTCAACCAAATATACCAACACGTCCCAAAATACAATACGAACTTAGTCGAGCCTTCGAAACATAAAAAAATAACATCAAAATACCAAAATCACATCGCATTCAAGCCTACGAACTTTGAAATTTCTAAATTCCACCAACGATGCCGAAACTATCCAAAACACCTCCGATTGATCTGAAATTTTGCACACATAACCAAAATGACATTATGAACCTGCTCCAACTTCAGGAATTCCATTCCGACCCAGATAGCCTATTTTCCACTGCCGACCGGAAATCGCCAAAAACTAACTTTCGTCAATTCAAGCCTAATTCTACCGCGAACATCACAAAAGTATTTCGAACACACTCCTAAATCCCAATTCACTTAACGAAGCTATCCGAGCCATAAAATCCGCATTCCGAGGTCGTTTACCAATAAGTCAACTCTCAGATGACTTTTTCAACTATAAAGCTATTTTTAGAGACTAAGTGTCTCAATTCTCACTGCAGCCATTCTGAACCCGAGCCAACCGACTCTAACACATCATAAACAGCATGACCAACCTATGACAAGGCAATAACTGTAATAGTAATGCAGATTCTACAGAACAACCGATCGCGAGCATCTAAGAATAAAACTAACAATGCCAATGTCATAAACCATGTCTCAGAATAAAATACTAATACTAATGAAGGAAGGGAAATGGAGAAGTTGCGGACACTGGACAACTACCTCGAAATCCCGAATGCTGACGATGAATGAACTCAAATGGCTACTGTTCAGAACCAGTACCTGGATCTGCACACAGAGGTGCAAGGAGTAATGATGAGTGCACCAACTCAGTAGTAATAAAAATAAATCACAGTCTGAACAATAAGAAACACATAGCAACAAATACACCAATCCACAAAACCGTAAAATATCAAGTCTCAATTAAGTATACATAAGTTCGAAAACCAGTTTCCGTAAAATTCCTTGAAACAAGTATAATTTCCAATACTTCTAAGTAAAATTCCCAAAATATCAGTTTGAAAGATGAAACGAATCAAAATCAAAAGCTCAGCAAAATATCATTTTAAACCGCCCCTCGGGAAAAATCATCACTCGTAATCAGTCTATCAGCACCTTACCATCACTCAATATCAGTCACTCAGCACCTCACAATCACTTAGCATCAGCCCCTCGGGCAACCTCACTGTCACTCATGCCTCCCAATCACTCATCACTGGGCACTCGGCACTCAGTAGGTACATGCGCTCACTGGGGCTGTGTACAGACTCCGGAGGGGATCCTATAGCCCAAGCTCTATAAACAAGCCAAATCATGGCATCAATCACTCTCAGGAAATCAGCCTCTCTCATATCATAACATCCTCAGAACATTGGCCCTCGGCCTCACTCAGTCAGACACTCTCAGCACACCACTCGGGCCATAAATAAAATGGGGTTCTTGACCCAAAACAGTATTTCATTTCAAGAAATAATATCAACAAACTCTGAGTGTCAAAACAATTTAGCAAGAAAGACTGAGTGTAAAATCATAGTTTCAGAGTGAGGAATATTAGTGAAATAGCCCCCAAGGGGTTAAAACAGATCGGCACTAGGCTCCAAACATGGTTTACAACCCAAGTATAACAAAAATTGTAATACTAATAAACATATGCTTTGAAAGCAGCTTCGCAACTCAATAGTTGCCTAAAAAGGAACATATTTCCAAATTTCCAGTTCGTGCACGCCCCACACTCGTCATCCAGTGTGTACGTCACTCCAAATCCGTGAAAGGATGTAAAGTCTGGGGTTTCATACCCTCTGGACAGGATGTAAAGACATTACTTACCTCAAACTAACCTGAAAAGCTATTTCGCAACACTCTTACCTCTCGAATCAACTCCCGAGTGCTCCAAATCTATCAAGTTCAGATTTTTCACATCAAATTATGCTAAGGGGATTAATTCCAATTGAAAAATATCAATTTTGGCATAAAACCCGAAATTAACCAAAACTCGACCCCCGGGCCCGCGTCTCGAAACTCGACAAACTTTATACCAAAACGATCCTCATCATCTCACGAGTCCGCACATATAAAGAACTCTGAAATCGGAGTCCGTTTGGTCCCTCAAATCATCCCGAAAAGGCCTCTTAAACTCAAGCACGAATTTCACCTTTTTCTACTGATTTTCCCCAATTAAACACTGTTAATTTGGTCCTTAATCACATATAATCGAGTTATTGGGTACCTCAATGAAGAAAAATCGTCTTCCCTCTTTAAAATCGCTTCAAAAGCTCAAATCTCGTTCAATAATGGAAGAAAACTCGGACTGCTCGTTATATATACAGTATCCAGAATTTTCGCGGTACTGTTCACGCGGTAATGTTCATGCGGTAATGTTCACGCGGTACTGTTCATGCTGCTATGAAAAAATGCAGCAGCTTTTCTTCTAGTCTAAATTGATCTGTTAACCTTCCGAAATCCACATGAGGCCCTCGGAATCTCAACCAACTATACCAACACGTCCCAAAATACAATATGAACTTAGTCGAGCCTTCGAAACATAAAAAAATAACATCAAAATACCAAAATCACATTGCATTCAAGCCTACGAACTTTGAAATTTCTAAATTCCACCAACGATGCCGAAACTATCCAAAACACCTCTGATTGATCTGAAATTTTGCACATATAACCAAAATGACATTATGAACCTGCTCCAACTTCAGGAATTCCATTCCGACCCAGACAGCCTATTTTCCACTGCCGACCGGAAATCGCCAAAAACTAACTTTCGCCAATTCAAGCCTAATTTTACCGCAGACATCACAAAAATATTTCGAACACACTCCTAAATCCCAATTCACTTAACGAAGCTATCCGAGCCATAAAATCTGCATTCCGAGGTCGTTTACCAATAAGTCAACTCTCAGATGACTTTTTCAACTATAAAGCTATTTTTAGAGACTAAGTGTCTCAATTCTCACTACAGCCATTCTGAACCCGAGCCAACCGACTCTAACACATCATAAACAGCATGACCAACCTATGACAAGGCAATAACTGTAATAGTAATGCAGATTCTACAGAACAACCGATCGCGAGCATCTAATAATAAAACTAACAATGCCAATGTCATAAACCATGTCTCAGAATAAAATACTAATACTAATGAAGGAAGGTAAATGGAGAAGTTGCGGACACTGGACAGCTACCTCGAAATCCCGAATGCTGACGATGAATGAACTCAAATGGCTACTGTTCAGAACCAGTACCTGGATCTGCACACAGAGGTGCAGGGAGCAATGATGAGTGCACCAACTCAGTAGTAATGAAAATAAATTGCAGTCTGAACAATAAAAAACACACAGTAACAAATACACCAATCCACAAAACCGTAAAATATCAAGTCTCAATTAAGTATACATAAGTTCG